>JAQBSW010001183.1:0-145947 GCA_029291075.1 Eudiplozoon nipponicum | reverse complement strand
TAAAATACACTTTCCTAACATTTTTATAAAAAAACGTTATGCTTAAGAGATCTAAAATCAAGTATAAATGAGACGGTTTAAATTAATATTTCCACTTGACATATTGATTGTCAACTAAGTGTGTGATGTGTTTGGCATTGAAAAAGGGCTCTGTAATTGGAGCCCGAAATATATGCAAAAATCATGATGACAGTGGATTCAAATATTTCGGTACGCAATCCGAAAATCAGGTAAACTACACTTTTGTATTCGGAGATAATGTACATCAATTTTTGTTGAACATTGGCGTCCACGTGAAGCCGAATTTCAATACCATTCTGGTGGCGGAAACATTAAACATACACATTAAATGAAATAATAGAACAACTGTGTTTCACTTTCGCGTTCTTGATCAAAGACATCCATTATTTGCATAAAATAGTGTGGCCAAGGTAGGAACGATGACAGTTCACAATTCCCATTCACATGGTTTATGTGGCCACGTCTTGTGGAAATAGGTCACTTATTTAACTCTAAAATTGAGTCCTCAAAAGCCAGATTATGGATATTTGCAGAATCATAGAGCCTGACCTTTTTGATACACATAATATTAGTCAGAGTCTCTCATTTGACAGTTTCATATTTGTGGAGTTTTAACCAAGCTTGTTGTTAAATTCACTGGCAATCACTTAGGTGTCCTAATGCTCAGACAAGGTCAAAGTCCATATCTGATAGCTTTTCAAATATTCATCTGTTTTCTTAGCAAAATTAAACAAAAACTTTAATTTCTTCCAGAACCAGGTTGCATATATGAATCTTAACTTCAAACAAACAAGAATTTTAACTTTTCCTATCAAGTAAGGCCTCTACGATGACAAAGGTTAGAAGGCAAGATTATGTCTGGTTGGATTGCTCTCGTATTGAAGCAAGAGAAGCATTAACTTTTCTCATGTTCTAACTCCGAATAATACACAGTTTTGGTGCTCGAAGCAATTCTGGCAGGCAATATGGATACTGTGCTGGTACAGTTTGTTAGTCGTAAAATAATGATCAGCTCGTAAATGAAGTTTCCTCACATACCAAGAATCAATGCATTAATTATCGTTTAAACTAAGCGGCGTATAAGAACCAACATGAGAAGCTGAAAGTCCATCGCGGGTATTTTAGCGAATTTTCTGCTTTGGTACAAGAGAGGTGGCGTCGTCAGTCGCCTTCTGTTTAGCTATCTCTGGAACTCGTGCCAGTGAGCACGTAATTTTACAATTTACAACAAATGCGCAGAGAGGTGCATCCAGCATTCACACAGCTGCGAAATAAAGATCGCAATTAGCACGGTGTAGTAGTAAACGCCCATTGAAGCTCTACAAGTTGCTCCATCATCAAATAGCCGACTTGCGCCCAGTCTTCCTTCTATACAGTAGGCAAATTCCCATCTAACCAATCAGGCTCGAACGAATACCCTGGTCTCAATGAACAAGACGTGACAAACGAATATGACTTTGATAACAGGATTTGGAGACAAAAACAAAGTAGGTTTGTAAAACTAATTAAATGAATCCAAGCAGCACGTGTTATTGGTTTCCCGTAATATAATATTTCAATACAGATAACTAGCTGTCTCACAACAATTCATCAACGACATGCCTCGGTCACACAGCCTGTTGCAATTTACATGTCACGAAAAAATAACTGTAGTTGTCGTGTTTGAAGGTGTCGGGCACATTCCTAGTTTTCTTCACTGTGTAATGACCTCTTTACACATTAGCCTCAGCAGCATTAACCGATGTCGCATCGATTTCATTCATCAACGTCAAGCAGAATAAATTCCGCCTACATTCCTATTGTAGTCAACGCTTGTTGAACAACCATATACAGTTTTTAATTATTATCATTAAATATTTCTATTCTTATGCCTTTATAAAAATTAGCAAACCATAGATCCCACTTTCAGGCACAAATACAATAGCTTGTTTCCGCTTGTCTACCTTGAAAGATTCAGAAGATAAAACAATAATGTTTAGACTGTGCATCGAACGATGGAGTCAGGAATTTCTATTTTAAGCAATAACTATGGTTGTGCGACAACGGTATTACACCGAATAATCTATTCTTTGTGGAGATAGACTATTTCAATTTGAAGTTGTTCGTACCTTCGATGGTATAACACTTAAGGTTCACAAGAACCATTCCCCAGGATATCGTATTTAGTGCGCCAATGATCATTTTCCTCAATAGCCGAAACTTGCTTTCCATGCATGACAAGACTACTTTGATTATGTAGTGAAACGAAGCTGAACTTATCACATGAAAAAAATAGCTGCATTTCGGCAGTACAAAAAAGGATCAAGCTAACGTCGCCAGTACAAAAATCTAGAGTATGTCGTTGGTCGGGCCGAAAATATTATTACCACTTTCTATAAACTTGACAATATCCTACTATGCATGGGAGCCAAAATAAACATTATATTGCACAAAGTTACAAAATGTCTAAGATTTTAAAAAAATGAAGACCTATTCAATTTAGATATAATGATCGGTTGTTTGTCACGAATCAAATTAAGATGCTTCCGTAAGCGCATCGTCTTAAAGCTCGCATTTATCCTGGGTCTACAAAACTGCTAATTTACAGTCTCAACCAGCATAGGTAGCCTCGAGAAAGTCACAAATACAAATGCGCAGAAATATCGGCGGAAAATAGATCAGTAAGACTACATATAGATGGGATAATTCAGCACTGCACAAAATCATGTGATGAAACTAAATGGTTAGTTATTGATTAAGTTTACTTTTTCAAAAAAAAACAATCTTAGTGCATGAGTTAATAAGATACCCAATATTACCCTTGTGTAATACGAAAGGATTGGATGGAAATATGCCAAATTATTTCTCTTCTGAATTTGACTACATGGATCTTTAGTTAATATAAACGTCGATGTTAAAAATTCAAGAATAGGAAGAAAACGAATTATAGTTTCCTTTCGTAACTCAGTCAATGATGTCTATCATTTAATCACTGAATATTGACAAACTTTAAAAGTGCTACAAATCTGTGCGCAATTCGTTTAGTAAATTCAACTATTATTGCAAAGTCAACATGAACATGAAGTGAATAAATTAACCAATCAATCGAAATTAAACAACTTGTATAAAACCATTCAATGAATACTTTGCATTTTAAGCAACGAATTCTAGCTTGAAGCGAAATTCTTTATCACTGGCGTCTTAAAGCACCGGAAATTAAGCGAAAGCATGATTCATGCAGGCGTTTGTAATTAATAAATATTAATGAAAAATAGACAGTAAAATACATTACGGAACAATATTTAGACCATATTAAGCTGTAATAATTATGGGCAAAAACGCTGATTACAAACCCTATGTTAATGATAAAACTTCTCGCGAAATTATAAAAATAATTTAACAATGTTGTGTTGCAGATAAAAGTTGACAACATTTCTATGCTTGTGCATATATCAAGATTAGAAGTATCTTAACGTTTAAGACACACTAAAATTTAGGAAAGAATTATACATTCACTGCATCATACATAGTCCTATGCATACTATAGTTGCTTTCTCATATTCCATGTCATACTAGAATTTCTTCTACAAATGGGAAAATGTAAATAGTTCTATTTCTGATATGGGTCAACAAATATTTAAATCACGATAGAAATTGAACGAAAACTGCAAACTGAAAATAAGCCAAGAGTGGAAAAAGAAATAAAAGCTAAAATGCATATTCATACAGAAAGTTGTTAATTATTTCATATTTTAAAGTGAGATTGAAAACAGACATAACACATGAAACGCAAACAGGAAAGAGACAAGACATGCGCACATGAAACTGAATGTAGCAAACGTAAGGTCAACACGGCGACATCTAGTAAACTTCGCTAAAGTTAATCATTCATTTTGCTATATATATATATATATATATATATATATATATATATATATATATATATATATATATATATATAAATTTTGCTGTGTTGAACGATGACTAGTTAAATACAATGGATTGATGTTTAATAAACTCGCAAACTTGATTTAAAGAATTGCATTAAATCTTAAGCAACAACAAGCTAGCTTCAAACAAACATTATACCAATTAAAGCGAAACTTAAAAGAACTTAAAAGAAAATATAGAATTTTGTTTAGAAATAGGAAACTCATCGCCAACGCCATTGAAGACTCGCATCGCATACAATATTGAGATTTATATAATTATATATAAATAAACATATAGAGAAACACATAGGAATAGCGACCAAATCAGGCTTACTTCATATCAGACAAACAAATTTAAATTAAACGAACATTGGTTGCGCGGGTGGTGATAACGATTATTATAATCAAGGTTTCGGTCTTGATATAAACATCTGACCCATTAATTATTTACATATGTCAGTATAAACTAAGAATTGTATAGTGTAGAAAAGGCAATTCATCCAGTAGACCGGTTTCGTCCTTATTGGGAACTCATCATGTACTGGGGATGGTTAGTTGGAACTTTGGGTCTAAATGGATGCCATATGAGCTCCACCTAAAGGAAAAATAGACTAACCAAGTTACATTAGTTAGTATATAACTGAAAATTGTGTGTAGTGTCAGTGTGCGGCAGGATGAGCTCAGTGGTTAGAGCACCAGATTCCGAAGCAGACGTGCCCAGGTTCGTAGTCCTGTCCGCGGCAAATTCTGGCCAGTACATGATGAGTTCCCAATAAGGTCGAAACCGGTCTACTGGATGAATTGCCTTTTCTACGCTATACAATTCTTAGTTTATACTGACATATGTAAGTAATTAATGGGTCAGGTGTTTATATCAAGACCGCAACCTTGATTATAATAACTAATTTAAATTTAATGTAGCTAATTTAATGATACTTTTACACAAAAATAAAGTTGTTTTTTAATAATTGTTAGCGGAATATATGAAGGAATATATTTTCCATATAATATAAAATAAAAATGTCTCATTGGCTGTACATGTATCACTAGTTAAACACCACTTTACTTATTGAAAAGCTTTTGTTGTTGTCGCAATATCCCATTGTAATATTGACTGCACAATGTTATAATTAACATGAGATTCCAAAACATAAATAATTTAAACAGGGATTTTCAGCGCACAAATGTTGACTCGAAAGTTTTTCTCTTGTTAGTTGTCGTATTTTTATTTCGAAAGAGCTTTATTATGCGACGGATTTCGTGAGACTGTCGGTGGAATCAATAAAGTTCCCAATGTGATGTCATTCAGAATTAGATACTATTTGTCGCGGTGAACTAATGTATATCAATTTGTGTATTAGGTTTTGCGTACCTAGTACAAAATTAGTTCAATTTTGACCAGAAGGATAAACCAAAGGCAGCATGAACGAAAAGTATAATCTCGTGCACATTCGTTTTGTGCTTACTGGCGACTCATCAGTAGGAGACGGAGATTGTACCGTCCTATTTTCCCTCATTCCTCACCCAAAAATATAGTAGGTAAAGGACGTAATACCGGCTCCTACTGATGAGTCGCCAGTAAGCATGAGATTATATTTTCCATTCACGCTGTCTTTGGTTTATCATTTTGATCAAAACGAATGTGTATACCTTCAATAGTGAAGCTAACATCATACAAAGTCTACGACAATGCGACTTCAACGCTAACTCACACTATATAATATATATACCGAGTCTGTAAAGGATACTAACACTATGGCTATTGTGTTAGTAACCGATACCAACATTATTGTACCGAAAAGGTACATGGTACTAACACAATGGTTTCCGAGTCGGTACATGATACCAACCTGATGGATATCAATTTATGCTAAAGTTCACCGAAATTGAGAATTACAACAATTTTTGAACACCTGTTACTCCAGTAAATCCATACACTCTGGCCTTGATCGATATCAGTTATCACATTTCGCGGTAAGCATGACATCATTCAATTCAATATATTACAGTTAAATACTGTTTGTTGCGAAGATCTAATATATATGCAAGTATGTATTAGGTGTTGCGAACCTAGTAACAAATTAGTTCAGTTGTGACCAGAAGGATAAACCAAAGGCAGCATGAGCGGAAAGTATAATCTCATGCACATTCGTTTCGTGCTTACTGGCGACTCATCAGTAGGAGCCGGTATTACGCCCTTTAACCACTATATATTTGGTCGAAGAATGTGGAATAATAGGACGGTACAATCTCCTAGACGAATGTGTAAACCTTCAATAGTGAAGCTAACATCATATAAAGTCTACGACAAAATTTCTCTGCAGTCACGAACATGAAATTCTTGTAGCTTTCACCACATCTAAAAAAGTTATACAATTAAAATCTTTGCGTGGGTGGTGATAAGGAAACTTCAAACCAAGTTTCCATACTTAAGATAAATTTATATCACATTGTATTCATTCTGTCGCAAAACAGCAAAGCTAATGTTAGAAATACGTACTGAAGTGTTTGTATTTTCGTGATCATCACTAGTGCACGACATCAAGCTGACTAACAAGGATTAAATTGCATTAAATGAATAAGGCACGACAAATCAAATATGTGGCTCTCGCTCCTAATAGTCTGGCACACATCGTTCTTGACAAGAAATGTCTCTTGCACAACATTGAAAGCAATATTTCATTAAAAGCATAAAATTTCCGAATTCATATTTTAAATGGAAAAGACAAGAATATCTTTTTCACTTGCTGCCTTATATGCATTTAGATCTCTTCCTGTAGACACAGCTGTTCACCTAAGGTTATAAAAGGAAAAACATGAAATTTGATAATTAGATACATTGTTTTTTATCAATTTATAGCTTTTTGAGAAATATTTTTATTGATTCTTTTCGGACCTTTCACAGGTTAATTATTCGCAATACTAATACCTTTAGCATCTATCTTAGTTTACTCTCAAGAACGTACAGATCTCACCGCTCAACCAGAAAAAAGTTCGCAGCTTTAATTAAAAAAGTTACAAATACGCTTCATTTATTAACGCGACCATGTCATTATTTGAATTTAGTATAGAAAGACACAGACTGCAAATTTTGCATGGTGTCCGTTTCTTGTACAAAATAGAAGCTAGTACTCATCAGTCTTTGATAGCAGACCGTCCAAGTAGAAGTAAATTGAAATTTTATCTTCCGCTGCAAGATGGACATGCCCAAAGATGGAACAGGCTTTAAGAGAAAGGCGCGAGTAAAAACAAGTTTCCTGTTGCTATGCAGATCAAACTTAACTATGACAAAGCTGGGCATACAGCCGCGGACAAAGGGCTGTGTGGTACTTGGGACTCTGCTCGCATACTATTCCCACGGCACATAATATTTGCACACATGAAACAGGCTTATCTCTTCAAAATAATTAACAGCACTGGATTAACGTAAACATACACATTTATCAGTTTGTCTGCTTTGCGCTCAATTATTGCGATTTGAGTACCAAAATTCGCAATGCTATCTATGTAATCAAGACAATAAAACAATATTTTCCACCATACCGTATTATGGTGAAGTACAGTGCACAAACCGTAAATTTCATTTAAAAATCAACAAATTTAATGTACCATTTAAGTCGAAACCGCGTGGAAAGTTCACAAAAAATTATTATTATTATTATTATTATTTTAACAAATTATATTACGTCGTGTGTTGCCTTTGACGGTTAGAAGACGCAGTTAATGGGAAAAGTGTACGCACACAGGTAATTATGAAGATATTAACACTGAATATAAATTTATGCACATAAGGATAAACTGGTAACCATATATAGATTTAAGATTAGCAATAACAGAAAGAAGGGAATAATTAAAAGTGCAAATAACCTCACAAATTATGTTATTGCACAACCAATTAACTCTGATACTGTAAACAGTATTATTGCTAGCGAGAGGAAATAGTAAACAGTACGTTTATTTGGTTTAACTTTGCATTTGCTAACAATGAAATTATGGAAATACTTGGAAAATATCAGTAGCTAAGGTGTAAATTCGGCATTCAAGATTTAGGCTGGTTATTTGCACTACATATATATTCAAATCATTGAAAAAGTATTTTGGAAATCCCACGCTAAAGACAAGAAAATAACGCTTAGATTACAGGCTTAATACAAAATGTCGTTCCTCTAAAATGACGAATAAACTTGCAATTTGAAATTAAAAAAATAAAGTTTAAAAATTAAATTTCCATAGATACAACTTACCATATATCGGCAGTAAGCACGAAACGAATGTGCATGAGATTATACTTTCCGTTCATGCTGCCTTTGGTTTATCCTTCTGGTCACAACTGAACTAATTTGTTAATAGGTTCGCAACGCCTAATACATAATTGCATATATATTAGGTCTCCGCAACAAACAGTATTTAACTGCTATATATTGAATTGAATGATGTCATGCTTATCGCGAAATGTGATAACTGATATCGATCAAGGCCAAAGTGTATGGATTTACTAAAGTAACAGGTGTTCAGAAATTGTTGTAATTCTCAATTTCGGTGAACTATAGCACAAATTGATATTCATCATGTTGGTACCATGTTCCGACTCGGAAACCATAGTGTTAGCACCATGTAACTTTTCGGTACAATAATGTTGGTATCCGTTACTAAACCAATAGGTATAGTGTTAGAATCCTTTACAGATTCGGTATATATATTATATAGTGTGAGTTAGCGTTGAAGACGCATTGTCGTAGACTATATGATGTTAGCTTCACTATTGTAGATTTACACATTCGTCCAGGAGATTGTACCATCCTATTATCCCACATTCTTGACCAAAATATATAGCGGTTAAAGGGCGTAATACCGGCTCTTACTGATGAGTCGCCAGTAAGCACGAAACGAATGTGTATGAGATTATACTTCCCGTTCATGCGGCCTTTGGTTTATCCTTCTGGTCACAACTGAACTAATTTGTTACTAGGTTCGCAACACCTAATACATACTTGCATTTATATTAGTTCTCCGCAACAAACAGTATTTAACTGTTATATATTGAATTGAATGATGTCATGCTTACCGCAAAATGTGATAACTGATATCGATCAAGGCCACAGCGTATGGTGTCACCAGGGCGTGGTGGATTTCCGACCGGCAATCGGATCTCCTATAAATACCACATGAGCCCAACGACGGCACCATGACTCGGCGTGTGTTCCCCGCCAAAAAAGGGTTCAACAGCCACAGAATTACATGGACTCCTGGACAGTACCCCGTACTTCCGAATGGCGAATGAGCTCTCAACAGCCACCGGCAACCATGCAACTTACTGCTGCCTTGCAGACTGCGCTTGGATGTGCAAAGGCTAGAGGTGCGTCCTCGATCAAAAAGCCGAGTGGTGAGGGGACACCACTTGTACCAAATTCCCAAGAAACTCCATGAAATGTCACAATCTATGAATACCGTTCATGCTACGGCGTCCCCGGCAAGCGACGCGCTCTGTGCTTCCCCAGAGGCTAGGGTGTCAAGTGAAAAGCTATCTGGTTTTATCAGCGCGAAAACACCTATTTATTTCGGGTGTTGGAATGTTCGAACGCTGCTTGATATCGGCAGCCAAGCAATCACGGCCAAATCTTTATATGACTACCAGATTGAAGTTGCATGCCTGTCTGAAGTCCGACTGCCCGGCACGGGATCAACGAAGATAAAAGTACCGTCTGCAGAATCAACATACTTGATGCATCACAGCGGACCAGTTGACGGGTCCGGACAACACGGTGTAGCCATTCTACTTGGTCCTACGGCGCAGAGAGCCATGCTGGCTTGGAATCCTGTATCACCGAGGATCGCAACGGTCCGACTGAGAGGGAAACCATTCAACATCACAGTGGTAGCCGTCTACGCACCAACCCTCGCAGCTGATTCAGATGTGAAAGATGAGTTCTACGACCAACTGCAAGAGACTATCAACGGAATTTCCAGAGGCGACATACTGTTTGTCGCTGGTGACTGGAACGCACGAACAGGACCTTCTGACTCATCCACCAGACACATACTGGGAAAGTTTGGTCTAGGTGAACGCTGCGAGAACGGAGCACGACTTATCAGCTTTGCAGATGTCAACTATATGTGCGTAACCAATACGCGTTTCCAACACCCTCGGAAGCATTTGCTCACCTGGTATTCAAACGATGGTCACACAGCCAATCAGATCGACTACATTCTGGTACGGTCGCGTTGGATGTCTTCTGTCGAAGATTGCAGGTCATACCGAGGAGCTGAAACTGGCAACCGAGGAGGGTCCGACCACACTCTAGTACGTGCCAAATTGAGGCTTCATCTCAAGTCCCGACGGCGCCATCAACCTACGAGACGCCTGAACGTTGCAACCCTAACGGACCCATCCCGTTGTACAGCGCTATCTGCCTCAATCACTGCAAAGTTGACTTCCGCTGACGGTGGAACTCATGCCGTAGATAAAACCAATGTGGAGCATCAATGGAATAACTTGAAACTCTCTACTCAGCAAGCTGCGCTTGAAACGCTCGGAACCATCAAAAGTCACCATAAAGACTGGATATCTGAACGCACGTTACGGGCGTCACAAAAAGCAAGAGATGCCCGGATGAATAACGCGCCTAATTATCGCCACCTGAGACGTGAAACCACGAGGTCTGCTCGGGCTGACCGTAAGCAGTACTGGGATGAAATGGCTTCCGCCATGGAATCGGCTGCAAACGTCGGTGATTTCGGGGGTCTCTTCCGTCTTATACGTAAAGCATCCGGTAAGCGCAATGCAGAGACAATTCTACGCAGCGCAACAGGAGACTTGATTTCTGATGTCAATGGCAAAATCGCAAGATGGGTTGAACATTTTTCGCAGTTATTGAACCGACCATACAGTGGCCGCTCCCCACCGCAACCACCTACAACATCTACACCCAGCTACGACGTAGACTGCTCTTCCCCAACTGAGGTTGAGATCGCTACGACCATCCAGCGCATGAAGAACAAGAAATCCCCCGGTGAAGATGGAATTCCTGCTGAGATCTACAAGGCCTGTATAGGCTGACTACTGCCATCAATCCATCGACTGTTCTCTTCTATCTGGGAACAAGAAGCATGCCCGTCAGACTTCGGAATGTCAATCCTGCTTTGGGAGCATGCAAACCGTTTTGGATCAAGTGGCCCAGTTTTCATCAGCCGTTGGTCTGGAAATCAATGCCGACAAAACGAAAGCCTTCGCCATCGGTGTATCTTCATCTGATGAGCAGCTCACGGTGTACGACAGCCCAATCGAAACAGTCGACGATTTTACGTACCTTGGCTCAAAAATGCTTCCAACTGGTCAAGCAAAGAATGAAGTCCGAACACGCATCGACCGTGCCAGACTTGCTTTCTTACAATTGAAGAACTCACTTTGGAGAAGAAGTGAAATCAGCCTCAAAACGAAAATCCGAGTCTACCAGGCTACTGTTCGCCCTGTGCTACTGTATGGCTGTGAGACTTGGCCATTACGTTCTGAGGACTCCAAAAAGCTTGAAGTATTCGACCATTGGTGCCTCAGGTACATCACAAAGACAAAATGGATGGACCGGAAGTCGAACGCATCTGTTCGTCACCAATGCGGTGACATCATGCAACTATCCGTCTGGATCCAACATCGTCGACTTCAATGGTTCGGGCACGTACTACGCAAACCAGAAGACGAACTGGTACGGCAGGTGATGAACCCAGGTCAATGTGCAAACTGGCGCCGCCGCCGAGGTGGGCAACTGAAGACATGGCTTGCAACAATCAAATCGGACGTGGAACTCCTTGGTTTACGCAATGTTTATGGTCCACGTCACTGGGAGCGTCATTGGCCCTCTTTATGTTCCGAAATGGCTGCCAACCGCCCGGCATGGAGAGGTATAATCCGGGATATCAAAGGAGCCGGCTTATCCTCCAAAAGGAGTCAGCCGCAGTAAAGTAAAAGTAAATTAAATATGGATTTACTGGAATAACACGTGTTCGGAAATTGTTGCAATTCTCAATTTCGGTGAACTATAGCATAAATTGATATCCATCATGTTGGTACCATGTTCCGACTCGGAAACCAAGTGTTAGTACCATGTACCTTTTCGGTACAATAATGTTGGTATCGGTTACTAACACAATAGCCATAGTGTTAGTATCCTTTACAGACTCGGTATATAAATTATATAGTGTGAG
Source organism: Eudiplozoon nipponicum (assembly GCA_029291075.1). Lineage (NCBI taxonomy): Eukaryota > Metazoa > Platyhelminthes > Monogenea > Mazocraeidea > Diplozoidae > Eudiplozoon > Eudiplozoon nipponicum. The sequence continues at coordinate 133,816 of JAQBSW010001183.1, read as the reverse complement.
TTAGCGTTGAAGTCGCATTGTCGTAGACTTTATATGATGTTAGCTTCACTATTGCAGGTGTACACATTCGTCTAGGAGATTGTACCGTCCTATTATCCCACATTCTTCGACCAAATATATAGTGGTTAAAGGGCGTAATACCGGCTCTTACTGATGAGTCGCCAGTAAGCACGAAACGAATGTGCATGAGATTATACTTTCCGTTCATGCTGCCTTTGGTTTATCCTTCTGGTCACAACTGAACTAATTTGTTTCTAGGTTCGCAACACCATATATATACTTGCATATATATTAATTCTCCGCAACAAACAGTATTTAAATATTATGACGTAGGCAATTGCTTCTGTATAAAATTTGATAAACCGATCTCAGAGAAAATTATTTACAACCCTTTAGGAACTGAAATTTACTACTCTGTTACACAGGATATTACATAAATGGGCTACAATAGTATATATATATATATATATATATATATATATATATATATATATATATATATATATATATATATATATATATATATATAAATGTAATATGCAGCCACACGCAAAATGTTTCAAGAATTCGTAAAAAGATTTTATTTCAAGCAAATTCTGTAGATCCACACTTCACTTTTGTCATCAAGTAACAGTGAAAACTGAAGACAGAACCAAAAACAGTATTCGAGAGTGTTTTAATTTTAGTGCTAGATTGAGCAAAAGTATCCTTGAAATGCAAAAAATCAATAGAATTTAACATCACTTTATCTATTCCAATCAACGATTATGATAAATTACATAATAAAGTCGCTTTACATGAATAAAAAATAGCATAAAATACCGTGACAGCACTCCATAGATTGCGAACTCATTATCTAGGATCTAAAAAGCAATATCTTATTCAAATACGAGAGAGATTTAAATAATATGCGGAAAGATTGCGGACGTTTAATAGAAAGTAATTCGACTGATTTAAAGAATTGCTATCACCACCCGCACTGTCATTAATTGTTTAATTGTATTACCAGCTTTACCAACATTAACATGCATATCATTAACAGAATATTAAAGATCGACCTTAATGAACGCTTTTCTTTTATAGTCGGCAAATGGAAATGCTTTACCTTATGACAGTTTCAAGTTGCTGGAATGAATGCGTGGGCAAAAGCACTTTCCACCTTCTTTTCGTTAAAATTGAATTCTGTTTTTAGAAACATTTTTTAAACATTCATTTGTCGTTTATTGACGATAAAATTTCAAATAAATAATTTTTGTATTTTACACAATTTATTTTTTTAAATTTAATGAACTGAAAGAAATTTTTTTTACATTATCATCATCATCGTCATCATCAGCAGAATTATCAAGTTCTACATCATCATCCTCACTACTATTATCTTCTTCATCATCATCATCATCATCATCATCATCATCATCATCATTTTATTAAGTTGTTGTTAAGAACAGCAATAAATCGGCATTTTAATAAACTCTTGCTTCACTAAAGCATAAACTTGATATTCTATTCATAGATATGGGTCGGATCTAAAAGAGCATAAGATCACAAGTGATACTGACAAGTCAAGCGCAGGTTTTTTTGATTTTATCATCAAGGATAACTTTAAAACATGGACGCATTATTCATATCTTTCTACATGCTGAAAACATTTGGCCCCATGCATCAAGGAGCATTAGCCCTTTCTAACCAAATAAGATACAAAAAGAAGAAAAATCACTCAGTGCTTTAAGGCAAGCCATCAATGTTCGCCTGGCACCAGAAAAATATAAAATCTTCCATGAAGCTAGTAAGGTTTCAATCTTGCCAATTCGAAAATCATTAAGATATGAATGTCAGTCTTTGTTGCCTTACAGGTTTCATACAGAAAAGTGCACATTTATTCCTAGAAACCTAGTTGCAGAAAACTATTTGTGATATATATATATATATATATATATATATATATATATATATATCAGCAATCCTTCAGTAAGAAGAAGATAACTATTGAACAGATGAAAGTAAACTTAAAAGTGAATATCTTTTCTATCAAACTTGGTATTTTGATTGTATTTAGCAACTCAAAAACTTGAGCTCCACTTTAAATTTACATCGCTTTCCGAATGAACGAATGAAAGATTGAGATTACATCATATCTACCAAATGTGTGTGGTTATGGTTGTAAGGTGGATGAATAATTCTTCTTATTTGTTTTTTTTGCATTACAATTTCCGTTTTATGAACTTGAATACCTACGCTTAGCGTACCGTCTGTTTCTGGAAATTGTGCATGTTTGCTTCTAGTGCAGATGCTTTTGCGTTTCGTTTTGAATTGCCAGTGTGTGTAGTTACGAAGCCGGTAGCCTTACCTTGTTCAATGCCTGTTGTTCCGCCTTTATGCGGCTGTTGTTTTTGTCAAATCTGGTAACTTCTGTACAGCTCGCTTTGCTGTTTGCCAATATAAATTTTGCTTGTACTTAGCTGCTGTGAGTCGAGTTTTATATTATATTGTTGGACATTTTGAACATTCAGCGATAGTTCTTGTTTAAAATAATGAAGTGTGAAACTGGATTTTTTTGGAAAATTACCTGATGCGTTGTGATTAAGTTAGCATTAGTTCCCTTTATTTCGTCCACTAGAGGTATTTCGTTTGCCAATGGTGGCAGTCTTTGTCTGTCTACAATACATCACAAGTAAAAAACGAACTAATGAAACGAGTGCGGTAACTCCTCTAGCCATATATTTTATACTTCTGACTGACCTTTCATTATATATGTGTGCGTTTTATTATATGTAGCCCTTCAAACGTAATTATAATAGTTTCCAGTTTTTTTGTTTAAAATGGAAAGGTGGGTTGTGCTCAAGCATTAAACTGTTTGGATTATATAACCATTAATTTACGATTGATTGGATGATGCCACTCATTTCTAAATCAAATGCTACGGTAGGTGTTGATGGACTCTATCGATTAACTGCTTCTAATTTCGGCTAATGTATGTGTCATCTCACATACATTTTAAATTGTAAACAATACGAGATTAGGAAAAAGAAGGCAGTTGACCTGTTTGTCCAAAAATGTGACCCTTTGTGCGCTAAATGCAATGTTTATTTTGATATATTTAAAAATAGCGTAGCTGATACGGTTTATTATTTAAGTGATTTGCAATGTTGGACGATTTATTCCGAAACGTTTATGCAATTGCTTTTTGATACCAAAACTGTGCGAGTTCTCAATAAAACATTAATACATTTATCAGAATGGTTGCTCATTTGCATTCTTATTCAAACGAAACATATGTTCCGGATTTGACCGCATTTTGCTTGTGCGGGACAATTGGTAGCACTCATAGGTCGGTAAAATCTTGAACTTCCTTCATATTCAGATGATGTAATTTTTGGCCTCAATTGATGGGTTCTCACTTGTCCCTTCTTCGTATTCGGTCTTGTCAAAACGATAGAATAATACTCTATAGACTCTCAATAGTTTTTTAATCTCTCTGTCTATAACCGATTGCAAGCTGGTTGGAATTAGGTGAACTGGGGGGCATGTGAGGATTACTGCAACATTGAATTCAAAATTTGTTGATCTTTCTATGCGTCCGGAACAGAAATTAAAATATAGATATCAGTGATAGGCGTGTTTGTCAATACATTAAGTGTGCTTATAGTTATTCAATAAATGTCACTTTAGTAAAATACACATGTTTATAAGTAGTTGTGTGCGCAGAGGGGGACAGGGATAAGATTTTGTATACATTTGAGTATTAGAGACTAGGTATGAAGACCGGATATTAGGAAGACAATTAAAAAATAAATATCAAAGTGTATATATATTCCCGTCTACACCTCATATATATATATATATATATATATATATATATATATATTTATATATACATAATGCCTATCTCAATTCACATAAGCAACCATGTGAGCTCTTCTCACCTTATATATAAAATCTAAATATTCTTCTACATATATATTGTTAATATCTAAATAATCATTTAAGCAACTATGTGAGTTCACCCCACATCTTATATGAATATTTAGAATCATCCATATATATGTATTTGCGATATATATATATATATATATATATATATATATATATATATATATATACCCATATTTGTTAAATATCTTTAGATAAACATATAAGCAACAACGTGAAATTCTCTCACATCTTATGTAAATTGAAATGTTCACCATATATATACATATATAACTATAGCCATATTACCGCTCTCTAACTCCATCTTATTCGTTCTGTTTTTCCCCTTTCATAGTCGCGGTCTCTTATTTAGATTTATTGATAGCTCTGATTCCTCTAATCTACGTTTCTTTCCATTCGAGAAGGCTTCATTAAATATTGGGCCTAATGATTTTTCTACACATGTCATATTCATGACGTTCATTCCTGATTTTATTTGAGAGACTGGAAATGAAGTCTCGAAAATTTGGTCAAAGAACAATGGAAAATCTTGATCCAACGTCATTTTCAGACAATCAGCTAATTGAAGGCTTAAAGAAGAAGGGACAAGTGAGAACCCATCAATTGAGGCCAAAAATTACATCATCTGAATATGAAGGAAGTTCAAGATTTTACCGACCTATGAGTGCTACCAATTGTCCCGCACAAGCAAAATGCGGTCAAATCCGAAACGAAAAGGACAGCACTGAGACAACAAATATATCTTTTAGAAACAAATGTTCCTTGTCCTCGTTCGCAGAGCAGACATTCATAAGTATTTTCAGACAATATTCCTTGAATTGTGTGACACTTTCGTTGTAATGAACGTATTGGCCCGTGAACTAGGACTTCCGATGTATCGATCTTGCTAATCTACCTTCATTCACTTAGAGTATTTGCATTTCAGGAAACGGAAACGTGTTCTCTCCTGTGAAATTACTTTCTTGATCGGCTTAATTGGCATGTTTAAAATATTGCAGTAATTGATTAATTTTAGAATAACGAACAACAGATTTATCCAAAAATCTTTTAAATGGAGTGTTATGTTCAGTTATATATATATATATATATATATATATATATATATATATATATATATATATATATATATATATATATATAAGTTATGAGAAAATTTATTCGGCTTCAATTCTGCGAGTATACCTAAATACGGGGATACATTTATAGTTCATACATATTCTCAAGAAAATGTCACAAACTGTAGCTAACATTTTGTTTACGCTTTCTCAAATTTCAGTTAATTATTCAAATTGAAGAACTACAATTTATAAAATAGCATACTAAATCTGGACGCAAAAAAGTTTGTCCGAAATTTAACAGAGTCATGTGCGCCTATATATTTAAATAAACAAGTAAAATGTTTCAGAAGCCACGCTGAGAAGCAACTCTTAAGCAATCAATAGCGAAATTTAAATGTCATGTATCGGAACTAATGAAAGATTGACCGCGATACAGGTTGAATAAAATTTTAACATCAAGCATAAGGGCAACAAATCAATAAAATATCACAAGCAACTAGAACTGCATAAGATACAATGTATCACCTAATAGTCCAGCAAAACTGATAAATTTGTTTAGCGCATATAACATATAGTAAACTGCGTCGAAGCTTCATCCAAGTCATAAAAACTTCATTTTAAAATTGTAATGTTATCAAAACTTTCATAATTAATGATAATAATAAATGGAAAACGTGCAACAAAATCTAGGATGATTCATATCCAAGATAGACATAATCGTCATAATTATACATTGTTATATATTGATTTATGCGAAGATGAGCATTAAAAGTTGGTCAAATTACTTTCCTTCACATTGTTGCTCCACTCAATCTATCAGTCAATCAAACAATCGGTGTTTAACCGACTATGCAAAGAGACACACGATCTCAGGACAAAGTGATATCGAAACGCCTGTAAAAATCTTCTCATTACATTTTAAGTAACGAGAACAGTTTTTTCTAGGAGTTTCGTTATACACTATCATAGACATTGTAACACAGGAAACAAATGACAAACAAAGAGATACAAACTATAGACGTCTACTTTAGAATGTATAGTCAGCGGCACAAATAAAAGTGCGCAAAACGCTTACTTTAGCAAATACGTAGCAAAAAAGAATTACGAGAAATGCCAAACACTGAAAAATCAATTAATGTCGGCAGCTGTGAATAAACAAAATTCCACTAAATATAAGCACGCTAAAATGGCAAAATGTAAATTACAAGATTGGAATATTATTGCAGAAAAATTAAAGGCTACATATTTTCACACAAACACAATCTAGACCTCTTATTTCGCTTAAGTCTAACAATAAAGTGTCCATCCGCGCAGAGAATTTGAATGGTATTGTCTAGAAAACACTAGTTTAGTGTTGCAGCGTTGAAAAGAAACAGCGAGAGAAACGAACTAGGCCAATCAGCGGGGGTTATAACTAAGCATGAAATGCTTGTTCCAATTTCGTGCACTCAGCTGCTTTCACCGTCACATTTCATGACCACTCAGCCAATTTTTATCCGGTGACAAATTAAGCGAAAGATTATCGTCCGGGCCAATGTTATTAGACTTCTTACAACCTCGTACGACAACTAGTTGACTTATGCTCGGAATATTAAGAGACTTTCTAAATCTGTTGCGTTCGATAAAAATAGCCTTTTTTCAAACTTGTTCAAGTGTTATCGTTTTTCTTCCTTATATTTATAGTCACTTAGGAAGTTCGATTTGACTTTGGAATTTACCTATAGTTCACACAATTAAGAGAAAAAAGTTATAGATGTCTGCTTTAGAATGTATAGTCAGCATCCCAAATAAAAAGTACGCAAAACGCTTACTTTAGCAAATGGGTAGCAAAACAGACTTACGAGAAATGTCAAACACTGAACAAAGAATTAATGTCGATAGCTATGAATAAAAATTTTCCAACAAATCTAAGCACATCAAGTGGCAAAATGCTTATGACACGATTAGAATATTACTGCAGACTTAAAAAAGTTACACATGTACAAATAAACACATTCTGGATATCTAAAGCCTCTAATGAATAACAAAAGCGTTTCCCTCCACTCGGAGAATGTAAATGATCTTGCTTAGAAAACTAATCCATCTTCAACGGCTAGCAAACTGTACAAGCGCGACGTCCACATAGTGGGACTCAATGAGAATAGAATTGCTTTGAGCTCACACACAATGTGTTTTATATGTGCCCAGCGAATTAAAAAAGACAATAATTTACACCCATCGATTGGCAAATTACCCAGCTAAATATGTCTGTTTTCAAGTGCTGGAGCCAAACTTACTTTAAAAGAACAACTATAAACTCGAGTTAAGCAAACGATAGGCTTCGCATGAACAAATTTGTAATGAGAGTCGTTCTCGTCTACGCGAAAAATCTCAATAATTTTTTTAATGAAAAGAACAAACACTACCAGACGTAGCCTCGAGTTCTGAGCCATGTTCAGACATGCAAATGACTGTCAATGAGTTCAAAAAATCGCTAAGGCATGACGAATCGAAAACAGAGCTATAGGAAAATGAAGTCTGGCCACGAATAGATGTGATATTGGTATCAGGATCTCTGAAACAGTTTACCGCCTCAATATATTCTTCGTAAACTCTATTTTTCAGCACAGCTATAGAAAATTTGCTACATGAGGTAACGACGTAAATCATGCAGATGGAAAGGTGACATGCCATCTTACCCATATCTAAACCACAGTTTAGTCAGCGGAAGATGACTTTCCTCTATTCAAGGAATAAAAGCCTATTAGAACTGCCGCATTCGATCAATAAGTTAATCTGTTTACAGTATATTGGTCGCCAGAATTCGTATAAAATTCCACTCTTTGTGGCTGTTCGTATTTCTTCCAAATATCTGTGCACTGAAAACAAACAAAAGCATGCAAAATGCTACCATGGACATGCATATGTCTACTTGGACACATGTAGCAACAGCCGAAAGTGTGATACACAACATAAGGAACACAATAGAGGGTAAGCTTTAGAGAGCTACGGCTTTCTCGCGATAATAAAACCTCAGCACAAATTTACTGCAACCACTAACCGCCAAATGTTTAGAAGCGTGAACAAAGCTGTTAAATCAAGAGAAAATCCCACTCCCGCACGTAAAATTTGTAAGGGGTTTACTACCAATGCTATTGGTTTAATGTTGCAGCTTTTAAGCGAAACAATCTCTTCAAAAAATACACACAAATCCGACAAATGATTTTCCTAGGTATCCAGAGTACGAGTGCCTCCAGCTTCGTAATCACAGCTCGTCAAGCTCTTCAAAAATTTCCTTAGTCCTCTAAATATTCGAAATAGCGTGAAGGGCGCCGAAGTCAACCACCGATCTTGCTTAACAATTAATATAAAAACTCCTAGTTGGAGTTAAAACAGAATCACTATAATCGATGTGCTCCATTGTGAATTAATCTTGTCTGAAGAAATTGAACTTCAAAAACACATTAACGAGCTTATGGATACAATTTTTAAAATTTATTCATCTCAACTAAGTGTGAGTATGCCATTCTGGCCGCGGTACGCAAGAATAGTTAAACAAACACCTTAATCAACTATTGGGGCATCAGTTTGATCTGTGCCATCTCAATAGTGGTTACTGATTTCATTCGAAGAATAGTGTGTTAACAGCGAGAGATGTGAACCAATTCAATAAAGGAGGATTCTAAATAGGCATGAAATGCGTGTTCTAATTTCGCGCACACAGTTTTCTAAATCTATTGCGACTGGTTTTGGTGTTCAATAAGAACAGCCTTTTTCTCAAACTTGTTTAAATGTTATTATTTCTATTTTGTCTATTTATAGTCATTTCGGAAGTCAGAGTTGACGATGGACTTTGCAAACTTTCGATTTATTGACTTCAATCAAGGTTACGATCTTAATATAAACACCGTACCCATTTCGTACATACATTTGTCAGTATACATTAAGTATTGTATAGTGTAGAAAAGACAATTCATCCAGTAAACCGGTTTCGTCCTTATTGGGAACCTTTAACGTACGGTCCAGAATTTGCCGCGGACAGGGCTCAAGCCTGGGCATGAAAACATGCTCGCATTCACAACATTATTAAATCAAATTATATTCATGGACTGCCCATAATTTACAGAAAAGGATAGTAAAAATAATTAGCGTATATAATTATTTGTAAATCTGTAGCATCCCTGCGAGGGTCTGGAATACGACACGATAAAATCTCATCGAGGTAAGATATTTATCTGACTTTCATGTTCATTGGCTTGGTCATAGTTGTGTTTTTAGATATCCTATTTGTCTCAATTCTGTGTGTTATCTTGGTAAATATCTCTATCTAAACTTGGCCCTCTCGAAAATCACATTCCTTAAATAATTTATTTTGATATATTATATTATTATTGTTATTTATATTTAAAAAAAGTTTTCCATTTGCAAGTACGTATTAAGGATTTCATACGTATTAACAAGTTAGTTTAATTGAAACCCGAATGATATACTGAAGTCAACAAAATGTACAATCTCTTTTCTACACGCATTTCATGCTCCGAGCGATTCATCAGTACAAATCGGCATTACATACCAAAGCAACCACAAATATGGCCAATAAACGTGGGACATTTAGACAGTGCAATCCCCAAAACATTGACACATTAAGAAGTAGTAATGTAAAATGCATGCAATGCGATTTCAAAGCGAATAAACTGAAGATAATATTTATCAAACCTCTTAAGATTATCAAAGCTATACGTTTTTGCATATTATCGATCAAAGGTAAACATATGAATATTTGTTACTACCAATACCGATATATGTTCTAACAAGAGAGGTTAGGTATTATCATGGTTTCATTATTATCCACAATACATGAAAATAAATAAAAAGACAATCTAGAAAATGGATTCCTAAAGGCTAGCAATACGTACGGGATACTTAGATTGTATTGGTTGTATCAAAATGGGACCAAATTTTGCAAACATCTAAATACAATAAAATTTATAAAATTGTCGATCGTACGTTCGAATATGCGACAGATAATAAACTTGCCTGTAGATTTGCTTAGCAAATTTAAGGAGACAAGACTTCAACGTGATGAAGTCAACATGCTCAGAATTTTTAATTAAATCTCAATTAAAAAGTAAAACCTGACACATAAATACCACATTATTAAAATCTTAAGACTACCAGATGAAAATCCCAACAAAAATGAATCAAAAAGTTAAAGAAATAATTCTTTAGGAAATATATATCTCGAATATCTCATTAAAAAATCAAATAAACATTTTAAACAATCCTTAAATCCATGCCGTCTATATATCACCTAATAAAAAGATTAGCACGTCCAAACTAGTTGGACTCTACTAGCGTGTGCGTTAGCAAACAGAATACTGAAAGGGTAATTATCTATAGAATTAAAAGTCTAGAACACCACGTAAAACAACAATTAATTGTCCCAAAAAAGGAAAAAGAAATAAGTTTCAAAAACTCCACCAAGAGAACGAAACACTTTTTGAAGACCGTGAAATAAACTTCATTTGTGAAAGTGAGAGAACTATTAAAGGTCGGGTGGTAGATTTTCAAAAAGCAGCTATTAATACAAAAATAATTTAGTCTGACGTGAGAAAGATTCCACAAATAAAAAACTTGAAATTAATTGCATGAGACCAATAGAAATAAAAATAAACGCAAAATGAAACGGCCACGGAAATAAAAAAGATTCAAACATGAAATATGATGATGAAAAGAGAATCGGCTTAAAAATTATAGTATATCTCGACATTGTTAACTACAAAGGAAATAAATAGATTAAGTTAACAAAACGCCTTTCGAGAATAATGGATCACATTCGAAATGATTGCCAACAAAATCCAGATCACAGATTTTGGTCACACAAAAACATACCTTTTTTAACTCCACAAGCGCAAACTAAACAGATTCACACACACGTATATATATATATATATATATATATATATATATATATATATAAAATATATATAATATATATATAAATGAATTTCCAATAACGATGAGAGCGGTCTACTGGATAAATAGTCTTTGCAATCGGATGAGATATTGAGTTTATAATGAAAATATGCGTATAATCAAAATCCTGCCATTATACTTCATATTGTAAGCAACTTTACATAAAGAACTGTTTATGAAAATGATATTTATAAAAAGTTTAAAAAGAAAGATAAATCGCATTCAAATCACGTTGGTGGACAGGACACACCATCATTAGCATTGTTATCCCGTCAAACACCTTCGCAAAACTAAAAGAGAATATTTATGTATTCTCAGTTGAGTGGCTAATTAACACGAAGCGTAAGTACGTATGGGGCTACACCTTTTGCTCATGCTGACTTTAGAATACCCTCGTGATTCTTTATGAACTTATTTGTTACTAGGTGCGCTAAGCTTAATAGCAAAAATACTGACAATTACATTTTGCCCTTCTTTAAATGTATTTTGCCATAATAATTCATTGGTGCTACGAATTGAAGGCTTCGTTCGTAGTGCAAATATTTTTAATTGGCTAATATGCTACCGACTGCGGCGATATCCTAATTTGGAAGATACAAAGAGTTGCAAGTAAATAACGAGAAATCTAAACGGTGAAAAGTGCTTCCTTTGGTTAAGTAAATTTGGATATATTACTTCGGTAATAACATGTAGTTATCTAAAATGTTTCAATTAATAATGCAATTAAACTAAAATTCCAAGATGTAAAGATAAGAAATAATTTTAACCAGAATTCGCCATATCTGCATTATTGCTCAACGAGTACACAAAATAGCGTGAACTCCAGAAAACCATATATAGAGTTATTCTGTTCAGACGTCGACACTCGATAATACCAAAGACTTAGTACTAAGAAGAATAATAATACACTGTTAAACCAAAATAATAATTAAAAGACATGTGCGAAACACAAGACCCACACAAAATAGGGGAACAATATTCGAATTATTGCGAAAGGTAAGATGCAGAAAACCTGTTGGTTAAAGTGTGGTAACATGTATAATATTAAGATACGCAAACATATAAATGCATATTAATGGAGCTGAAAATTAATGATTAACGCACATGTGGTGTGTGCACAACCTATCTATCGATCGCGAGCTTTGCGAAGAACAGTCTTCAAAACACTACATACTTGAAAAACGAGTAAATACCACACGTGTGCTTTCAAGAATGCACACGCATTGTTACGCAAACAAGCACTAAACCACTTGTATTATACTCTCTCTCTCTCTTTCTCTTATCTCCACATACACACCATAATAACTCACGGTGCACACAACTGATTAAAACGACATATTATTCTGGCACAAATTTGTGCGCGAAAGCACGTGCATTTTAAGTGAAAGAAAACATATCTATATGTGTACTTGTGTGTGTGAGTGTGTATTACTTGATGTGTTAAACACACCCTAGCCACTTTTACATTTACCGAGAAAATGAATGTTAATTGTGCCAACAAGATATCATGGCAAATGAATGGATTATTCAGTCAGAGTTAATAACAGCATCTGGATAATTGTCTAATTTTAGAAAAATTATATAAGTTTAATCACATCGTCACAGGAACTAAAGTGCGTTAATGAAAGTTGAAGGTACACAAGTGCGTTGAAACACTAAAATGCATTCATTGTTAAGGCAGGAAAGCATTTATAGAGCGAAGAGAATTGGAGACATTTTGTAATCACTAACAGCCACGAACATCCTAATTTGAAATATCCAAGAAAAATAACCATAGAACACGAGGAAGAAAAACTAAAATTTTATTATTTTGCTAGGTCTCCAAATAGATTTCTACTTTACAGTGCCAATTTGCATATCACACGCAGTTTTACTGTTCGACAACATGTAATGATCAGAATTAGGCAAAATGCACATAAATCTAAAACTTTTACATCCAATAGTTTTTATTTACTTCTATAATTCGCCAACTAGAAAGTGTAGTAGCCTCAATTTAAAGTTCAATTTAATGCGCACACATTATTAATTAAAAACAAAATTGTTAAGGTTAGAAACTGGCAACGCAGGATAATTTTAAGACAGAAGCACAAATAAATGATTTTTCTGTGATTTATAAAATTTTAAGCCTTATTATAGTTTGTTAAAAAATAAATAAGATAAATAGATATAAGTTAGATTGATGAAAGTGTAAATATAAAACGGTTATTCTAGCAATTTTTGTGATGCATTATCAAAATACTGTGATAAAAAATCTTACAAGAGTAGAATGCAAAGCGAGCAATTTCAATGTTCTGACCTGCTTCTCATTTTAATTAAAATCTGAGTTACATAACCGTATTTGACTCACTGGATCATCAGAAGTGCTGTAGAATGTTGAATATCCGTCGGATGTGGGTTCGTTATAACCTGATTTGATGACGACACGGTTGGAGGAACGTTCGTGATAACAACCAACAACACCGTCATTGCCCTGTTTGTAGACAAAATACAATAAAATTACTTCCCTGAGAAGGAGACAATTCATAAATTAAATAAGATCAACGACATAAAACAAGAGCAAATTTAGAAACGCCAAGCTATGTCACGAACCGGTCGAAATTGATTAAATAATAGTCAACCTGATGCAGCTAAATTTGAATTAGTCTTAAGACCCAAGATACAAACCCTATTGATCAGACTTACTATTCGGTATTTGAACATAATAAATATTTTTTCTGATTTATTTATTATATTGGCTTTTGCTTGTGAGGCCAGAGCCAATTTTTTGGTTTCACTAAAAATGAGCGACCTAGTGTTACTTGACAGCCTACACATAACACGGAATTCGTACTATGCAAATGTTCTGTTGATGATGATTATGATGACGATGACGCCGAGGATGTTGATGATGATGATGATGATGAACTCAACAATGTCAAGATGGTCAAAAATGAAATTTTAGTAGATCATCAGAATTTGATAGAAAATAACGAAATTCATGTATAATTATGGAGAACAAATTCATTAATGCCGGTAAAAGAGAAATAAATAACTGCTCTATATCGTTCACATATACGTTATTCCATTAAACAATCAATGAACACACGAGCGGTGGCAAGAATTATTTACTTAAACTTACGGAAGCACTTTCAAATTCTTTTATGTAATACTTTTCTATATTTTTAAACAAATATAACTTTTACAAATGGCACCAAGGTTAGTAGAGGCTCTCGAACAACATTCTTATAAATAAGTAAGATACTTGAGTGAATTACTGCTGACTAAATTCATCATTTTACGAACCTATATGATAATCTGTATCGAAGTATGATACAATGTAAAGACACTTTTCAAATTGTTGCATCTCCGGTGATCAATGTGCAATATAATGTTAAATGAAAAATTTCTAAACAAAAATAATTCTTCCCGTTTTCCTCTATAAAGTAAAGCTTAAAATATTTATTAAATCATTTTGAGTAAAAAGAATTTAGCTTCCACATAGGTTGCCGGACGGAAATGCCCTGATGTGGCTGCGTTAAAAATTAAAATAACTACCCTGGATCAATTTGTTCCTGTCTATCAGCATATAATCTAACGCTTTCAAATCGGGCACATTGTCCATTTTCTGCCGGGCCTTGGATACGCACGAGAGAACCAATCAGGCGCCATCACTTTAACGGCCTTACAAATCAATCAGTTGATTGTTCTAATTTAGGTGACTGACAGCAGAATGCCAAGAGATTTTAATTAACATCAACATTTCAATGCTCGCTTATTTTATTTAGTCGCATTTTAACGTGTCACCTCCACAAAATATGATTAAAAACGCCCGGGGACTATGTCAGAAACCAGCTGATTGTGCTCTTAATTTTAATTCATCAAAACACTCAACTGGTCATACTGCATCATAAACTTGGTCGAGCACAAAATTGTTGGATACAAGCAAAACATTACCTGGCCAGGAGACCATTTGGATACATATTTATAAAATTCTTTATCGGCTATTCGGATTGCAGATTAATATAAATTATTTTTAAAGACAATTCAAATTCACAAACAGCACGATTAAACAACGGAATTTCATCATAACACTCAACTGGTCATACTGCATCATAAACTTGGTCGAGCACAAATTTGTTGGAAACAAGCAAAGCACTACCTGGCCAGTAGACCATTTGGATACATATTTATGAAATTCTTTATCGGCTATTCGAATTGCAGATTAATATAAATTATTTTTAAAGACAATTCAAATTCACAAACAGCACGATTAAACAACGGAATTTCATCATAACACTTAACTGGTCATACTGCATCATAAACTTGGTCGAGCACAAAATTGTTGGATACAAGCAAAACATTACCTGGCCAGGAGACCATTTAGATACACATTTATGAAATTCTTTATCGGCTATTCGAATTGCAGATTAATATAAATTATTTTTAAAGACAATTCAAATTCACAAACAGCACGATTAAACAACGTAATTTCATCATAACACTTAACTAGTCATACTGCATCAAAAACTTGGCCGAGCACAAATTTGTTGGAAACAAGCAAAACACTACCTGGCCAGTAGACCATATGGATACATATTAATGAAATTCTTTATCGGCTATTCGGATTGCAGAATAATATAAATTATTTTTAAAGACAATTCAAATTCACAAACAGCACGATTAAACAACGAAATTTCAATCGATTTATTAATCATTTGGATTCTCTCTCAATCGTATTTTGTCCTGTTTTGAATTCTTAAAAATGACAATTTTCTGCTTTGTTTTCAATGTACTAATTATTACTGGGAATTTTGGGCAGTGTTTTAATGCTATTCGTCTCAAATTTTGTCATATTGGGAAAATAATGATTAGGCTCATTATTATTCTGTTCATTAATTTATTTGTAAAATATTCATATATTTTTTACTCTATTGCATAAGCAGATAGTAGATCAAGTACGATAATCACATGATGACTTTAATTACCTTCATGCCTCGGGTGCACTATATGATCCCGCAGGAATTGCTATTTCACAGACTGTGGCACCTTCAATCTGGTTTGCAGATAAGTCAATTCAGCGGAAGTTATCACAATTAACTTCCTCACATCATTCAACAAAAAATGTTGCCATGTTCAAGTACATATCCTCTCGGTACATCTCACTTCTGTCGCAACGACCAGACGACACATATCGTCCGTAAAATTGAATAAATTCTACATTCTCAAAATACTTTAGTAAGTAAATCATAACTTGGAAACCCAGACAAGGATCGCCAGGCTAATGACGGATATATTTGCACTGCTATCAAGAAAGATTTGTTTTATATCGAACAATGACTAATGTCAACGCATAAGATGACAAATTTACAAATATCAAAGGCCAATTTCTCCATACGACTCAAAGTACCTCCATAAATTTCATGGGTCTAAGCGAAAAGTTTTTCGAAATCAAATATTTATATTTTATCACAAACAAAGCTCATCTTGAACACGATGATTTTCCGGATGTTGACGATCTGCCATAACGGTCTTGAAGTTCACTACATCTTGCCGTCTACGGTTAATCGCGAGATTAAAAACCTCAAATTTAAAAAAAAACTAGATAAGTATGGTGTCTAAGTTGAAAAATCTAGAGACTCAGCTATACCGCATTATCGTGTTTACAGAAACCGAAAAAGATGTCATTTTCATTGAATCCCTAACCATGAGAAACTCAGTTTAGTCATTTTTCCAATACTTGAGAGAGAATAAAATACTAAATTCCTTTAATGATTTATGACCAATTTTTGCCCATCTTGTGCATACAGACTAACTTCAACAAAACCGGATTCAAACTCAACTCTGCAATGATTAAAGTGATGAAATATGGATCTGGAAACACTTTTATTTCACTGCTAAATATTCATTCCAACTTTGAACTTTTGGAGACAAGCAAGTATTTGGGTATGAGACTCAGAAGCTTACCGCCTATTTTTATATATATCGCTATTAAATATGTTTACATGTGAGTCCTTTAATGCACATGTACCATAGAGAGCCGCACCTTAAGACCTCTTCAAACCATGTGTTCACTGCTATTTTTTAATTCAAAGGAGTAATATTGACAGAAAACAATTATGTCAACTCTAATGAGAGAACAAATTGTCTTCGAGCACATTTCCTCGGAATACCAAATTTATCAGGAGCGCATTACTCTCGTCCATCTCCGTCTGGTGTTATTTATTATAATCAAGGTTGCGATCTTGATATAGACACTAATTCTATTATACATGCATTTGTCAGTATAAACTAAGAATTGCATAATGTAGAAAACATAGTTCATTCAGTAGACCGGTTTCGACCTTATTGTGAACCCTTCATGTACTGCCCAGAATTTTTCGCGGACAGGGCTCGAACCTGAATCAGAGTCCGTGAATTTAACCACTATGCCAACCTACCGTACAATACAATGTGTCTGATCCAGCATATCAGAACCCACTTTCATTCAATGCATATATTTTCAGTTATCCAAATCCAAATTCCTGGCGCCTAAGCACTACCCCAGCGTGAGTAACAGTCAGAAGCTCCAGAAATTGTCCTACAATTTTAGACTCTAAATGAAAGTTTACATCTTTCCATAATGCATCCCCGAGTTCAATTCTTTACCACATGAAGTAAGACATTTTCTATACCATAAATTCAAAAGTAGCTCACGTTCTTCAGTTCAACATTTTTCTTGTTGAGAATTTTAGTTCAAAAATTACATATTGTCGTATGTCAAAACCACACAAATATTTAAGTACTAAATAAAATCATCAGCTTCGCTCTTATCATTCAATTCAATAATTGTTATAGTACTCCATTTGTGCCTTAAGCACATGAAATACGTTTTCTGCTTCGTCAAAATTTTCAATTTTTCATTTTAGTAATTAGATTAACTATGTTCTCTGTGGAACTTATAGTGCAAAACTGCATAATACATTCAAAACAATATTGCGTTTTAAAGGTATTTTTATCATTTCTTATCATGAGTTACCATATTTAAACTTCAGCTCCGCTTCAATTGTCCCTTTAATTTAATATTGTTTTATTTAATGTTGGAACTTTATTCACTATGAACTCGATGAAGGCGAGGTTAGAAACGTAATATTTCAGAGCTATTCATTATATTGACTTTGTCATCAATTTTTTCTTGTTCATCGTTATAAATTATTATTTTTCACATTACGACCATGAGGCAACTTCGTACATATTCATCATGTGTTAAATTTTTAACTGAATAGTTATTTTAGAGACATTATTTCATGTATACTTAGTTGAAGATTATTCGCAGTGAATTTTATACTTTATTAGAATATCGCTTGATAATTCTTCTTAATTAATCAAAATTATTCATTTGAGCAACGTCTCAAGCAATTTCTTTCAATGTAAATCAAAATTACATAACGTATGATTATAAACAGAATTTTTAATAAGTGACATCAAAGTGGATAAGATGACTATTTATCAGACATTAAAGAAATTTAATTTTTTGCAACTGTTATACAACTCTTTTTTCTGTGCGCATTAAAGCATTGTGCTTCTTTTATAAAAGTAAAATGTCACCTGTGGTACATATTGCAAATCATTATCGAACACATTTTAAGCATAAGAACTACTAGTGATCATTTAATTTTGATATTCCCAATGATGGGCCTGGTGTCCTTTGTTGACAAATAATTTTTTCGGTTTTTATTATTATACTTCTGCTCACATAAAAAGTACAAAAACACAATACTTGTTCAAACAAATCACCAACAATTTAGTATTAGGTGTTTTGCATCTAGAAGGCTAAACCATAGACAGAATGAATAGAACGTATAATCTCATGTGCACATTAGTTTCCGACTTACTGGTACCTCATCAGTAGGAACCGGTATTACGCTCTATAAAACTACATATTTGGATGAAAACGTGGGAAATTTAGACGGTAAATTTCTCATCCAAATACATAGTGGCTAAAGGACGAACTACCGGCTCGTACTGATGAGTTACCAGTAAGCATGGCCATATTTGAACTAATTTTTTTACAAGGTACGCAACATTTAATACACAAAAGCATATTTATTATTTCAACAAAGCGTACAGCATCTACAGCACAGTTGTCAAATTCTACACGAATGTTGATCTTGTGCGCAACATCCTCCTGGAGCAGAAGATTATTTATAATCAAATATATATTCTATTCTTCTTTTTTAATACCTGTACCCGTAGAAGTGTTCGTACTTAATGCTTATATATACTTAACGGAAAGATTTCATCCAGCAAAAATCAATCGACAAATTATTTATAAATTTAAATCACCGTTGATGTCGTAAACAAATATTGATTAAATTTGTTATAATTTTACTAATTGAAATTTATTTTTATTAATGGATACTTTACATTTTAAGCCTTCATAGCATAAAATAAATAAGCATATATATATATAATACTATTTACTTTTTGCTCCCATCACCGTTGTTGCTAATATTTATTTTCTTAACTTACTTGTAATTTTCATCTTATTGCCTACACTCTATCAGTTATAATTTCCTTCAAAATGACAAACAAAATCTGATAACTGTAACCTGCCTTTTTCTTATATCTGTAATGCCGTCATAAATATTTATACTTGAAGCGGAACTTTACCCACTAGAGGGAAACAGTGATAGAAGTACAATTCACAATGCAACAGAATCTTACAACAAATTAATATGCTCTCTTAATAAACATGTTTTAGACAACCATTATTTGGAAAATGGCAAGCAAATCACAACCTCAGAAATTGGAAGGATCCAAGACATAATTCCTAAAGTGTAAATTAGTTAAATTTTCTTATTCATCAAATCTCGCTCATGCTAACCTCCATTCGCTATGGATTAGAAGAACATAAATCTTTAATTGAATTTCACTCATATCTTAAACAACTCTGCCTCCATACAAGTTGCATCTCCAGAAAAATAGAATAAGTGATTACCAAATTCGCTTCGCTTTATTTCACAACTTATTTCAAAATATGTTTCTATTCGTAAAACCAATCCCAATGTTCATCTAATTAGCTAGCTAAAAACGTAACATCCAGGTAGTTTTAAATGTGTTGTTTACGAAAACCTTATCGATTTATTTCGACAATATCACACAAGCAAGACAATTACAACCATTTTTTGAAAGCATAAACGATAATATCGAAAAATAATATGTAAGCACAAATGATCCAAAATATGATATCCTCGACATTGTGCAAAAAAACCGATACAGTCTCTATAAAGAAAGATCTATGCCTAAACCTTTATAATGAATCGTAATGCAGTGATCATATTCTAATCACCAGATGTGTCTACACAATAAAACTTCTTCAAAGCCACAAAAAGATTGATACATCGATTCATAATATTAGAGCATCGAGATACAACCATGCGAACTAGTCGTATAAGCAATGATCTTCTAGACAAAATGAACACTGCTGTTCTCATTTTTTATGTTAAAATTTATATACAGTTCTTCGAGATGTTATTTTGTTTACGCAAAATGTACAATAACAAAACACTCGTTCCGACAAAGCATAAAAACGTTACACTATATAATTCAATGTGAGACTTGTTTTTAACATGCTCTCGAAGAAGAAGACTACATAAAATCATGTAAATATTTTGTAATTCGTATTTGTATGAACATATTGTAGCAATTTCTGGAAAAGTCCTTGTTTAAATACATTCGTAGATTTTTATCTCCAGTTCGTGCTCGGCTTCAGTTTTTGTATTTTGTGCTGATGTACGTTCGAGCTGTATGTTTATGTTTCGCTGCCTCCCTACATTTGCTACACAACACTACCAGTGGCTTTGATCTTTACGACTAGAATTTATATTTTCTAAAAAAAACAAATTGGGAAGAACAGCGAAAAGCGACTTATTATAATGCTAACTGGACCTTTACTTGTCCTGACCTAACACTAGGTTTATATAAAATAATTAATTTCGATTAACAAGCAAAAAAGTATTACAATTTTAAAAAAACTTACGACTTTATCGTCTTCGGAAAATGCTACAGAAATGTAACCACCTTCAGACTGAACCTCACCCATTAGCTCAAGTTCGACGTAAATTTCACCATTTACATCAACAAGCAACCAACTAACAAGAAACGAACAATGTTTGGTACATCCGGATGGTTTCATACATCCTTTTGTGATTTCACATCCGTCAAAAGTGATGGGTTCAAAAGCTTTCGATAGGGTTATACCACAGAACAAAAGAAAAAGGACACACAACCAGGGGCGCGACATCTTGAAGATTTACAGGAAGTATTGAAAATTTCGCAGAACGCCAGTACTTTTAATTTGATGCGATCAAACAATTTTTCACAAAACAACACAGCAATTGAAAATGTCCAAATTTTGTGACAGAAAAAAGCTAGTTTGTACTAGCTATATGGAATTTATTAATAAAAGCATCATCAAAACTATACCACCTTAAAAAGGCCCCTTTTTTATGTTTGACTTTATTGTGAAGTACAATATTGTCAATGGGAGCAAATGATTCAATGGGAATCGCAGATGCTATTAATTCATTAGCAAATGAGAGCCACATTCACGCCAGTTTTAGAAAAGAATAGAATAGAATATCTTTATTTGGATTCAAACCACACATGTTCCATCAAATAATATAATTGAAAATGTTCAATATAAAAAAAGTTATCACATCACATAAAAATGTGCAATTAGTCTCATGTAGATAAATAAATCTCACTTGTTGTACAGTACAATATATCAATATCAGAAAGTTCGGCTGTAAAGAATAATAGATTCATCATCAAATATGGGAAATATTAAGGTATAATTCAAGTGTAACATTATGCAAATAATGAGAACCATGACTAGCAATTGATTGTATGTATTGTTGACTAACATGATGATATAATGCATAGCATTTCTATTTTAATAATACAAAACTTGGAAATAAAAATCTCAATAAATTCTGTTTCCGAAAATAATTATCCTTGTCTTTTATTCAACCATGAGAAAGTATTATCATAATCAATAGAATGGAATAGAATAGAATATCTTTATTTGGATTCAAACCACACATATTCCATCAAATAATAAAATTGAAAAATGTACAATATATATTTAAAAAATTATCACATCACATAAAATTGTGCAATTAATCTCATGTAGATAAGTATATCTCACTAGTTGTACTATACAATATATCAATATCAGAAAGTTCGACTGAAAAGAATAATATATACATCATCAAAAATTTTCAAAATTTACAATCAATTGCCAAAGGGGCTTAGAGAAACGCCTACGTCTAAAATGTCTTTTAAATTTTTATCTACCGAACTAGAAAAAGTGTTCAATCCTGCTGATATTTTAAATTTTGATTATGATAATACTTTCTCATGGTTAAATAAAAGACAGGATTAATTGTGTTTCAGCAACATAATTTCTCGAGAATCTATCTTCAAATTGTGTATTATTAAAACTGAAAGGTTATGCATTATATCATCTTGTTAATCAATAATGCATACAATCAATAATTAGTCATGGTTACCTTTTTTCTTACAACCTGTTATACTCGAATTATATCTTAAATTTTTCTAATTTTGATGAAGAATCTATCACTCTTTACAGCTGAACTGTCTGATGCTGATAAATTGTACAGTACATCTAATTGCACATATATATGTGATGTGATATCTTTTTATATTGTACATTTTCTAATTTTATTATTTGATGGAACATGTGTGGTTTGAATCCAAATAAAGATATTCTATTCTATTCTATTCTATTCTATCAAATTAGGAACAAATAAGGTATAATTCGAGTGTAACATTATGCAAAAATTGAGAACCATGACTAGCAATTGATTGTATGTAATGTTAACTAACATGAAGATATAGTGCATAACATTTCAATTATAATAATACAAAACTTGGAAATAAAAATCTCAAGAAAATCTGTTTCGGATAACAATTATCCTTGTCTTTTATTCAACCATGAGAAAGTATTATCATAATCAAAATAAAAAATATCAGCAGAATTGCAGACTTTTTCAAGTTCAGTAGATAAAATTTTAAAAGACATCTTAGATGGAGGCATTTCTCTAAGCCCCTTTGGCAATTTGTTATAAATTTTGTAGATTTTCGAGAAAGAGAATAACTTGCTCGCAACATTCCCCACCAAAGGAGGATATATTGCCAAATGCCCAGATCTAGTTCCAACTTCATGACTCTTTCTTATCGGAGTCATATAGGCACCAGTCCACTTGTTCAAATGGAAATCTTTTATACAATAGCACATCCTCCGAAACCACAAAGATTGCAATGACACAAACTGTAATCTAGAGGCGTATATAGTGCAAGAGATAGGACTTATATGTTTCACAACTTTTCTTTGTACAGATTCTATCTTATTGGAGAAACTCTTTTTTAATGGATTCCAAGTAGCGACAGCATATTCTAGTACCGGTCTAACCCATTTTATATACATTTGAAATTTTATATTATTTGATAAGATATTTCTATTTATTAGTGCCCATCTTTTCTTGGCACTGCCTACTATTCTTTCAATATGTCTCTCAGCAGAAGCTGTACATTGAAAAGTTATGCCTAAATCCTTAATTTCTTGCGTAAGTTTAATCTCAAACACATCATTAATCACAGCATCATGAAAATAAACATAATGGAAGTTTGTTCTGTTATCTATTTTTAAAGCTCTCGTCTTTTTATTGTTTATTCTCAGCCCTAGTGTAATCAAATATCTACTCAAATCATACAAATCTAATGTCACATTATTTTTGGAGAATTCGACATTCTTTGGATCAATTGGGAAAATTATTTTTAAATCATCAGCGAATTTGCAAACTCGACCGTTAAGGATCTTAGTTTCCAAATGTGTAAATACGATTTTAAATAAAATTGGCCCAAAGCTTGATCCATGTGGAACTCCACTTTTCGATTTTGATATCAAATCGTTTACTTGAATACTCATTCGTCGATTATATAAATAGTATTTAAGTAATCTAAAAATATTCGGATCAATATTCAATAAATTAATCGCATTCAAAATAGCATCAAAAGATATAGAGTCAAAAGCTTTTGAGATATCTATAAATACAATTAATGCATCTAACTTATTCTCGTCTAATGTGATTACATGTTTCCACATGGAAAGTATATTAGTAGTTGTCGATCTACCTTTCGTAAAGCCATGTTGACATATGTCAAAATCAGCCGGTAACATACGTTCTAAATGATCTAGTATCAATCGTTCTATTATCTTCAAAAACGAATGGATAATAGAGATTAATCTATAATCACTGGCGCACGTTGGCTTACTTACTTTTGGCAACGGCTTAGCGACTATCGTTAGTATATCGATTGGTAATTACCCATTCTTCAAAATTCTATTTATAAAGTTGCAGAGCACATTCCTAAATATTAAGGGTAACTGAAGCAGATTATCAATCGAAATACCAAGGTGATCTTTTTGTCTTTTTGATTTGATTTTTGACATCAATTTTATCAATTCATCACTGTCAATAACAAGTCCTGGTTCCTGGTCTCCCAAATGGTCAGATAGTTCTATAAAATTTATTTCATTCTGTGGATTGCATATCAAATTGCCAAATACTTCATCCAATTCACAGAGAAATTCATACTCAGTTTTATCCACAGGTAGTATAAGCTTTAACTTTTCCTTGTATTTACTGTAATCTGTGAGGAGTTTGTATCCTAATCTAGGATTACACTTCATTTTGGCCAAAATAATTAGTTCTGATCTTTGACGAATTATTAGCAGTGATGAATTAATTTCATTATCAATGGAATCTAACCTCATGTGTTTAATACTATTAATAAGACTACACTTTATTATATTATCTCGTTTAATTCTTAGTTTACACAATTTCCTATTAATTCGTTTCAGTATAATGTCCGTAAACGTAGATGCCTGAAATAAAATAGATAATAACGATGAAACAGAAGAAACAAATTCGTCAGTGTTCAGGAAATAAAAATTCTCATAATCAATCAGTATGCTTAATTCTCTAAAAAAATTCCAGTTGATTCTGGAATAGTGCACGTGTGCATTTTCAAAATTACGTTTCTGTGTTATGCTACCCAAGATGTTCCATTGTAAAATAATTTGTTTGTGATCCAATTCTATGAAATAATTAACAACATCATCACTGTGCGATTTCACCATTTCAATTTCTAAGTATACATGATCTAAGCATTGCGAACCTCTAGTTGATTCATTTATAATCTGCTTGAGATCATGGTTAGAAAAAAAATTGGTTAATTCACAGTCCTGTAACTTATTAAAGTCACCTACCACTACATTATAGCCATGGCAGTCAAAGATAGATTGAAAAGAATTGGTAAATGTTTGATCATCAAATAAAGTAGCATACGGCGGTCTGTAAACCGCTGTTAAGATCAGATTATCAAATTGTATAGATAAGAAATCAATGATAGCATTATCATCACTATTATGTAAAATTTTCGCCTTAAATACAGATTTACTATAAATGAGTACTCCTCCACCTCTTTTATCCAGCGATCTCTCCTTTCTGAATATAGAATAGTGAGGAATATCAAATTCATGGTTTTTAATATCCTTGTTAAGCCAGGTTTCAGATAATATTATAAAATCGAAATCGTTACTTATTATAAAATTACACAGCAAAAAGTTCTTATTCTTAACACTTCGAAAGTTAGCATAAAATAAAGTAAATGAAGAAAACGACTTATCTAAACAAGTATCGACTTTTACTGATTCAACATTGTTGGCTTCTTTATTATTCGTTTCCCGGGCTTCGAGGCCATGCTTCTTCTCCCCCCTCGCTGTCCACAACATTTAGTAATGATACATCGTTTTTTGATGTTGCAGTCTCACTCGATAGATTCCGTTTAACAAAATAAAAAATATCAGCAGGATTGTAGACTTTTTCATGTTCAGTAGATAAAAATTTAAAAGACATCTTAGACGGAGGCAATTCTCTAAGCCTCTTTCGCAATTGGTTATAAATTTTGTAAATTTTCGAGAAAGAGAATAACTTGCTCGCAACATTCCCCACCAAAGGAGGAGATATTGCCAAATACCCAGATCTAGTTCCAACTTCATGACTCTTTTTTATCGGAGTTATATAGGCAGCAGTCCACTGGTTCAGGTGGAAAACGTTTATGCAATAGCACATCCTCCGAAACCACAAAGATTGCAATGACACAAACTGTAATCTAGAGGCGTATATAGTGCAGTAGATGGGACTAATTTGTTCCACAACTTTTCTTTGTACAGCTTCTATCTTATTGGACAATCCCTTTTTTTAATGGATTCCAAGTAGCAACAGCATATTCTAGTATTGGTCTAATCCATATGATATACATTTTA
Organism: Eudiplozoon nipponicum; assembly: GCA_029291075.1. Lineage (NCBI taxonomy): Eukaryota > Metazoa > Platyhelminthes > Monogenea > Mazocraeidea > Diplozoidae > Eudiplozoon > Eudiplozoon nipponicum. Next base: position 107,500 of record JAQBSW010001183.1, on the reverse strand, counting down.
AGTTTTATGTCATTCGATAAGATATTTCGATTTATTAGTGCCCATCTTTTCTTGGCACTGCCTACTATACTTCCAATATGTCTCTTAGCAGAAGCTGTACATTGAATAGTTATGCCTAAATCCTTAATTTCTTGCATAAGTTTAATTTCAAACACATCATTAATCACTGCATCATGAAAATAAACATAATGAAGTTTGTTCTGTTACCTATTTTTAAAGCTCTCGTCTTTTTATTGTTTATTCTCAGCCCTAGCGTAATCAAATATCTACTCAAATCATAAAAATCTAATGTCACATTATTTTTGGAGAATTCGATATTCTTTGGATCAATTTGGAAGATTATTTTAAAATCATCAGCAAATTTGCAAACTCGACCGTTAAGGATCTTAGTTTCCAAATGTGCAAACATGATTTTAAATAAAATTGGCCCCAAACTTGATCTCTGTGGAATTCCACTTGCTATTCTTTTCGATTTTGATATCAAATCGTTTACTTGAATAGTCATTCTTCGATTACATAAATAGTATTTCAGTGATCTAAAAATATTCGGATCAATATTCAATAAATTAATCACATTCAAAATAGCGTCAAAAGATATAGAGTCAAAAGCTATTGAGATATCTATAAATACAATTAATGCATCCAACTTTTTCTCAACTAATGTAATTACATGTTTCAACATATATAAAAATGATATCACATCACATAAATATGTGCTGTTAGTCTCATAAAGATAAGTAAATCTCTCTTGTTATGATGTACGATATATCATCATCAGAAAGTTCAGCAGTAATATCACTGCATACGTTATATCAATTTCTATAATGATCTTAGTTTCCAAATCTGCAAATACGATTTTTAATAAAATTGGCCCGAAACTTTACCCTTTTGGAATTACACTTGAAAGTTTTTGCGATTTTGATCTCGAATCATTTACTTGAATGCTTGTTCTTTGATTATATAAATAGTATCAGAATATTCTCAAAATATTTCGGATCATTATTCAATAAATTAATCGCCTTCAAAATAGCAATAAATGATATCGAGTCAAAACAATTGAGATATCCATAAATACAATTAATGCATCTAACTTTTTCTCATCTAGTGTAATAATGTTTCCACAAAGAAAACCATTTAGTAATTGTCGATCTATCTTTCGTAAAGCCATGTTGACTTGTATCAAAATGAACCGGCCACATACATTATAAATTGTCTAATATAAGTAGTTCTATTATCTTAAAAAAGGAAGGGATAATAGAGATTAGACTATGATTACTGGCGCACGTTGGCTTACTTTCCTTTGGCAACGGTTTAGCTACTATCGTTAGAATATCGATTTGTATTTTACCATACTTCAAAATTCTGTATTGGAAATCCGATATTGCTGTGCTAGCATACAGCGGAAATATCACGACTCTACTCGAGAATCTTAAATTTATTTTTAAATTAAAGGAAATTAAACCACAAACTTCCACAATTTGGAAAAAGTAAATTCCGGATAAAATGTAATAATGTCCAAAAGACCTTAATATGTTTCGCATTATCAGGAAAATGGTAGATGTGTACGTAATTAGATACTCCTGTGTACCGTAACGCATCCTTCAGTTCCCTATGCAGCCGTCTAACAATATCATTTGCTCTGATTTTGTAAGCACTTCTGTGTCGCACTCCAATCATCATGAGATTTGTTTTATATTTGAGAGTGTTTGCCCTCACTTTTTTATATTGAGATATATGAGCTGATAAAGTGGAATTATGTTAGTCGATTTATTAGTAAAATCACTCATGAAGAAAAATTAATTCGGTTTGTCTTATCAGTGGATTATGATCAGTCAATACTGTAACATAATGTCCGTCCAATTAGTACCGAAATGTAAGCACTGCAGCATAAAACGTAAGCAAATCCTTCCAATAGTTGTTAGATTACTTCTCGAGAGTTTGGAATTTTCCATTATAATATCCTACCATTCTGGGAATACCAATTTATTTTAACTGTAAATATGACTACATCAGAAGCGTCAATCGCCAGTTCAGTCGGTTTAGTCAAATCCTCGTTATAATTTGTTTATTTCATTCAACAAGTCTTCGTAATTTAGAATTTCTTCCTGTCCTCCTGGCTAAAGTTTATTAAGAAGGACTTCCCTATTGTGCTATTTTCACGAACAATATTTCAAGTTCACGATCTCAATGTTCTAGTTAACTTTGTTATAAACCGGAGGTACGTGCAAATCATCCACAATAACTTACACCGTTAGTGATTATTTTTGGGGTTCCTGAAAACCTTTGAACACCCCTAACTTATCCTTTAGGAATTGAATTCCCACTTTGGAAATCGAATGTCTAAGAAACTTTACCATTCATCATTCATTCATTATTTTTACTGTTATGATCACCAAACCATAGTCTTCCAGCTATGTTCTGGTCACAACAGAACTAATTTGTTAATAGGTTTGCAGCACCTAATACATACTTGAATATATATTAGTTCTCCGCAACAAACAGTATTTAACTTCTATAAATTAAATTTAATGATGTCATGCTTAGCGCGAAATATGATAACTGATATCGACCAAGGCAAGAGTGTATGGATTTACTGGAGCAACAGGTGTTCAGAAATAGTTGTAATTCTCAATTTCGGTGTATTATAACATACATTGATATCCATCATGTTAGTAATATGTACTGACTTGGAAACCGTAGTGTTAGTACCATGTACCTTTTCGGTACTATAATGTTGGTATCGGTTACTAACACAATAGTCATAGTGTTAGTATCCTTTACAGACTCGGTGTATATATTATATAGAGTGAGTTAGCTTTGAAATCGCATTGTCGAGACTATACGATGTTAGCTACTCTACTGCAGGTTTACACATTCGTTTAGGAGATTGTATCGTCCTATTATCCCACATTCCTCACCCAAATATATAGTGGTTAAAGGGCGTAATACCGGCTCCTACTGATGAGTCGCCAGTAAGCACGAAATGAATGTGCATGAGATTATACTTTCCGATCATGCTGTCTTTGGTTTATCCTTCTGGTGACAAGAGAACTACTTTGTTACTAGGTTCGCAACACATAATACATTCTTGCATATATATTAGTTCCACGCAACAAACAGCATTTAACTGTTATGACACACAGTGTCTAAATGCTATCGTTTTTATTCAGGAGATCGACAATATATGATGAAAATTCCTGAAGGTTTACATCCGCCAGTCGTTGTATTATCTAACTTGCATACTTCAGTCCAAATGGCATGAATTATAATTCGTAAAATCCACCTCCGAGAAATCGCACTACAGTGAATGGTATAGATTTGGAATCCTTAAGTACTTCATAGTATGCTATCCGCAGATCTCGAGCAATGTAAACATCATGCCCCCTTACGTCTCTGAGTAATGGAATCTGGTTTGTTAAAGGATAAAGGCCACCTTTCTTAAGACCCCCCAATTGACGATAATTACAACAAACACTACTTTTCATGTTCAGGTTAAGGATCTACCACAATTGGAGATGTAAATTAAGAATTTGAAAGTGTAAAATCTCCTCTCTTTTTAATAAACGATCTTCTTTTATAGTGATTTCCATTTTATGCAGCATTAATAGATATGTCTTTGGTAAACAGGGTAATAATGCCACCAACTGTATTTGGTACTAAAAAGTTGGACATTTTGCTCAGTGCTGTCCTATTTGTTGTGTATTTAACCGCACTTTTCTTGTGCGGGACAATTAATAACACTCTTAGGTCGGTGAAATCTTGAATACTGTATATTTTCAGACTTTTCATTTATTGGACTTGATTGATGGTTTCTCATTTGTCCCTTCTTTTTTAAGCCATCCATTAGCTGCTTGTCTGAAAACGACGTTGGAGGAGGATTTTCCACTATTTTTGGTCCGATATTTTGAGATCTTATTTCTAGTCTCATCTTCAGGGGGACACAAGACGCACAGGAAAAAACAAATCATGGCATAAGATGTAGCGTTTAGACGTATATATATATATATATATATATATATATATATATATATATATATATATCCAAGATGTGAATATATATAAATATAATAAATAAATAATAATATTCAAATAAAAAGAAAAATTATTTTCTTATTATATATATATATATATATATATATATGTACATGGTTTTGACATAGATATTTAAATGGAAAAATTAATTTATAAATATATGAGTTTAAAAGTGTATTTGGTTGAGATACGATTCGTTGGTGTAGGCTCCGTATTTGGTCTCTTTCTATAACCTTTTGCAAACAGGATGAGGTTGGTTAAACTGAGGTATTTGAGAATTACTGCAATATTGAAATCTAAAATTTTGTTGATCCTCATACGCGTCCGGTACAGCAATTAAAAATAGAAACAGCATGGATAGGCGTGTATGTTAATCTTTAAAGTTTGATTATAGTTATTCTAGAAATGTCACTTTAGTGGAGTACACATACGTGTATATAGGTTGTTGTGTGCGGGGAGTGGTGACATGGATAAGTTTGCGTATACATTTGAGTATTAGAGATTAGGCGTGAAGACCGGATATTAGGGCAGACAATAAAAAATAATTAAGAATTAAAATAAATATAAATAGATCTGTCTTGAATGAGGATACCACATTTTGCACAAGTTATTTTCCATGTATGCATTGTGTCAATCCTGAAGATAAAACTAGAAATAAGGTCTCGAAAATGATGAAGAATGAGTGGAAAATCTTGGTCCAACGTCATTTTTAGACAAGCAGCTAATGGAAGACTTAAAAAAGGGACAATTGAGAACTCATCAATCAATAATTGGAGAAACTGAAAATGTACAGTATTCAAGATTTTATCAACCTACGAGTGCTATTAATTGTCACGCACAAGGAAAATGCGGTCAAATCTACAACTGTATTTGGTGTCCTTTTTCCAACTTCAAATCACTGCGCTTCGCACTAAACGATTGAATCCATGCAATGTTTTTTTTGAATACTTCCAAAAAATACTCGATGACGATGGTTAAGTGTAGGCAATTTGACCTAACCACTAATGTCCTAATTTCGGTATACATCACTTCCTTTGGATTTTACGCTAATTTGGAATTAGGAGAAAGCCATCCTCAAAATTTTATATTTTAGGTCAGATACAAGAAAAATCAACACTATCAATACTTTGATTTTCTTTTCTATAATTAGATATCCGTTGACGACCCGCAGTTGATAACTGTATTTGGGGCAATCTATTTCCACCGCATCGGATATAAATATGCTCATCTCAGCACCCGTGTTTATTTGGTGCTTAAAATTTTAATTCCATCCATGATGACAAGTTTGTCGGTGTTATAACCAGGAAACTTCTTCAGTTCTCCTCCAAAAGGAATATAACAGCCTTGCTGAAATTACCACCGGAGCTCTCGAAGCTGACAGCGACATTTAAAAAATACCTTTAATAGGCACTGCTTGAAGTCTTTCATACACAACCTTCTATTTGGCTCCTACTAATGAGGTTTCTATGTATTTCCTAGATAGATAATCCTTGCCACAAGACGAGAGCTACCTTTCCATCGAGGCAAAATGCCTTTGTATTCATATTTAACAATTTCTGTTTACATACAATGCAAAACGCATCACTCGCGTGTTTTTTAAACACCATTATATAATTCATCTCCCCATTGCTTGGATCTTGCCCAATGACCGCGAGAATGTGGCCTCATTTTGCTTAAATTTTTGACCTTGATTTTAATATAATACATCTCTTTATAGGGTACTAATTATATGCATTATGATCAAGAGACTTTTTGAGTTTTGTCGGCGCTTCTGCTCTTGGTACGAGGTTATTTTTACGGAATTCACCATTACTTCTTATTGTCGTACACATTATTTAATATTTTGAGTTTTTTGACCAGTCTAATGTATCATATATTTTTATCGTGACTCAATCTTGCTAGAAATTCTGCTACAAATATACTATTAGCAACTACTTGGGGGATATCAAACCTTAAATCTTTTGCATTTAACATCATAGGATCCAAATAAGATCCGAACTTTTTCGGACTTAATATGTCAGTCATGCGTGCTATACTTTCTGGTTTATATCTCCTTGCTCAAAAGAATGAGTTGGTTCTTTATTTATATTTTATATTCAGTATTTGGAAAAGTTCCACCTAAATTTCTCTGGCAAAGCTCACCAGATCGTGAAAAATATCAAAATTGTGGCGTAATTAATTTTAATTTGAAAAATATTTTTGCGTCATCAATTCAATACATCTAGTAGTCTGATCTGTAGGTATTAATGCTTAAATTGATTTCATTATTGCCGCATCTGGCGAATTCGTCATCTTTTATAGATGCCCTTATTAATTAGATAATGAGAGCCACATTTTTGCCCGATTCACATTCGTATTATTATTAGAATTATCACAATATTTAGAAAAAATGAATTCCTTACTTCTTTCGGTGCATTCAGTTAAGTTAACTTTCCTAATATTTTAGTCAAATGCTATATTTCCACACAATTAATGTTTCTGTCAATTTCAATCAAAAAAGATATATTACGAAATATATTAATAAATTAGGGTTGAATGCTTACCGTCTCATTTGTTCCCGTTGTAACTCTTAATGAAAGGGAGAAATTCAAAGCAGAAAACCAAATTAGTATATTTATCGACAAATATGATATTTACCCTAATATCACATAAGGAAATAATTGTGTGTGAGCAATTCAAAGTTTTGATGTCGAGATTTACAAATTTATGATAAAAATATAATAACACAGATATGGCTGTGCTTGTAAAGAACAGATGCGTCATGACCCAACTCAAGACACTCAAAGAAAGATTTTTAAAGTAAACAAAGGTAAAAAGGAAATTTCTACAATTTATACAAAAAAATTCAAAAAATGTTACAAGTTAAAAGTAAAAATGAAGTTTTGTTTAAGAAACCAGCGGTAACTTCGAATGTCAAAAGATAAAAATTGATTAATTATTACATAAGAAGATAGTATCCTCAACAGAATCCAACGTAAGCGTTTAAAATCATTAATTAACTGGAACGGTTGCAAATAGCTGAAAAATATTTAGAAATTCATTTAGGAGCTTAGAATACTTTAAAATGTAAAGAATTTTAAAAATAATGAAAAACTTTAATTAGTTACAATTGTAATACGACAGATAACTGAATTGACCAAGGTAAAGTATAAACACATAATTATCTTAAAATGAGTGTAACGGATACTAGAAATAGTTTAGCAATAAAGATGGGTAAGAAACGTACTGTCTGTCGACTGAAGCAGAGTTTCACGTAGACATAAATATAAGGTCACTTTGAATAGGATAATGTTGACTAGAATTGGTTCTTGAAAATTGATGGAATTGCGATTTCAAACAGAATTCTTAACTTAATTTTAATACAAAATGGGCATTTAATTCGAGAAATATAGGTGATGAACACCCGGGAAAGCACACTGCAAACTTTGAATTTATTTTAATCTGTTGATGATCCTTTGAAGAAACTTAAATAGAAGGTAGCACAATTAGTAGTAGAAAGGTTTATCAAACAAGCCTGTTTAAGCAAATAGCGCTAAGAGGATCCTAAATAAAACTTTACTAACACTTGAGTCATGTCAAGTGTTATAAGCGTCCTGAATAACTATGAGTTGTATTATTGTAGCAAAAAGAACAGATTTAACGTCTTTGCAATGTTATCTCCGTCAAATTTATAACAAAATAGCATACTAGAAAATTTCTTAAATTAAAAGCGTGGTAGTTTTCTTTTTTCCGCGTGTAATGTGTTTAAAACGCTTTTGACATTAAATATGTTAGACTTTGGAAAAGAAATTTGGAGTATGGTTGGATTGGATTAAGATCTACAATTATGTGTGACATGTTTTTCGATTATGGTAGAAAAAATTATATACCGACATTCCCAAAAATAAGAATTGGATTTTTACGTAGTTCTGTCATCACAATTGGCATTGCAGGATAATTGATACATGTATTCATCACGATTCAGACGTTTGTGTTCCTGATAATTACTTGTGGATAAGACATTCAATTGTGTTGACAATATATCATTTTGTTGCCGTCTAGAGCACGGTCCGTTTTGTTTAACTGTGAATTGGTACATGCTTAGCTACACCACTTGCAATAAACGTCTGAAAATGAATGAGTTTTCTCACTTCACCATTTAAAAAAAGTCAGGGACTGATCATGGAACGGGTGGGGATAACAACCACCATGAAAATGTAGGAAATCATCACTAAATAGACAGCTACCAAGCAAAAGCTATTACTACAGCTACAAAATATCCTACATAAATGGTGCCCCATTTCGTCGAACTCACAGCCAACAAAGAATTAATCAGCATCTAGCTTTTGAGAACATCAAGCACTTTGGATGAATGCCACAAAAGAAAGTAAATCCTAAGACACAAATCACAGCAAACCACCCTCTCGAAATCACAATTCTCGTAGACAGCCGCACGATGACGGGTGAGGACGATGTAACATTGCCATCAATTCTCGACAACACTCACACACACAAGATGACGTCTAGCTCAGGAAATGCAGGAAGCCCGGTAGTGAGCCCAGCAAAAGGCCGCACCAACACATGGAAATATTACAAAATATGCCAATTCGATCCAGACTACCTTGACGAGTGGGACGACAATGTTACTTTATTAGTCAAGGTGTCCAATATAACAGACGAGGGTTCAATATTTTTAAGGGCTTGGGAGACAATCCGAATGTCTTCCAGACGCGGACTTAAAGACATCCTGCATCAGTACACTCAGAAAACATGTGCGCAGTCATGGCAGAGCCTGTAACGCGCCGTCAAGCAGAGCCTGACACCAGATCGCGAAGGTAGGCTTACAGAATTGATGAGCCAGATGTTCCTAGATAGTCGCACGCCCTCTGAGCTATTTAGAGAGATGGAGCAGAAAGCCTTAAAATTCAACCTGCCCAAGGAAATCTTAATGCAAATATTCATACCGAAGCTCTTTCAGGCATTCCAAGAGATGGCCACATTCCTGCGCGAATCCGTTGAAGTGCAAGACGACGTTCTTCCGCCACGTGTGGAAGAAACACCACTACAGCTCACCGCCTCAGAGCAAGGTTACATCACCTCACGACTGTCCGAATCCCAATCCACAGCATCATCAGCCGGAGCAAATGTCACCAATGAGCCCCTCATCTAACTGCTCGAGAACCTCACCGTCAAGCTAAATCCGGCCTCGGTCCATGCCGTCCACAATAGACGCGACCAGCGTCGACCACTGTTCCGAAACAGCACCATGAGGTCGACGTCGAGAGGCCGGGCCATAGTTCCACAGTTACCAGTGGAGTGGTGTCCGAATCACCGCAGCTATGGCCAATCCACAAGCTTTTGACTCTTAAACGGCTGCACATTTCGGCGCACAGACGCGACGTTCAGGTGGGCGTGGTCACCTTCGACAACTCAGGAGGATCCGCCCATGGAAAAATCGGAAATCTGCTGCGGTCAGCCTCCTCTGTGGCAGTAGAGGCTGATCACCCCAAGATGGTTGGTCTTTCCATTCTGATGGCTCAAAGCACGTTGCTTTCGCGGTAGAGCGCAATCAAACTATTGTATTTACAGCGACGGCTCCAGTCAAGTCATATTTCAAACACTCAAATGCAAGCAACCAGTCCCATCGTCAGGTGCCACTATCGACATCCTTTCTCATCTGGGACGCAAACTGTGGCGAAATATTTTTCATAGACAATGGATCAGATGTTAGCTTATTACGCCACAATTATTTAGAACCTTCCCACCCAGTCGACACCAGCATTCTTACCTGCGCCAATGGCTACAACATAACGACGTTTGTGGTACGAGTACACAAAATCTCGTTCTTCAACTCAAAAAGATGTTTCAATTATTCTTTCATCATGGTCAATAAGACAAGAAACATCATTGACGTGACTTTATCGAACACTTCGACCTTACTATTCGTCCAAGAACACGATAGATACGCACTGCCGACAATCAGATGCTATCATCAGCGCTAACACATACGATTCGCGCCGAAGCAGTCTCATCCATACAGCTAATTCCTCCAGTTCCTCATGTACCACAACTGGACGATGTTCCAAAGCGACATGAAGAGATCTTCAAACCTATCTCTTTTATGCCCGATCTCAAGAGGAAGCGTGCCATCACAGCCCATCGTTTCATCTTATCGAAACCACTTCCTCATCCTCTCTTTTATGCCGAACCTCAAGAGGAAGCGTGCCGTCAAAGCTCATCGTATCATCTTATCAAAACCACTTCCTCATCCTCCAAGAGCACGTCAATTGGCACCACACAAACATAAGGCCGCCGAGCAGGAACTCTCCAAGCAACATCAACAAGGCGTCAGTACACGATCCAGCTCACCTTATGCGTTGCCTGTGGTAGTAGTACCAAAGAGTGAATCCGCAACATTCAGGGTGTGCGGGGATTATCGTATTCTCAATTCTTGCACACAGTCTGATTCGTACATCCTGCCAAATCCAGCTGACCTACTCAGATTCGCTATCGGTCATGCTGTGTACTCAAAACTCGACCTAGTGAAAGCCTACTATCAAGTACCAATGGACAAAGACTCACCGGACGTTGCACGCACGAATATTTCACTATATGCCTTTCGGTCTCAAGAATGCCTCGCAAACATTCCAACGCGTTATGGACAAAATACTAGATGGTCTACCATTTGTAATTCCATATTTAGACGACATCCTGGTATTCTTCAACTTAAATGTCCGAACATATACAGCATATTGAGATCCTGCTCACACGTCTAGCAGACTATGGCCTCCGACTTTATGGCAACAAATGTGTCTTGGCACGAAAATCAATTGAATGCCTCGGTCATCAAATTTCCATTAAAGGCATGACACCTACCCCAATTAATTTTCGTGCTATTTAAGATCTACAGCCTCCAACAATCGTTCGAGCATTACGAAGATTCTTGGGCAAGATGAACTACTATTCTCGATTCGTACCCTGCCTTGCCAAGATTCTGGCACCTCTTCACAAATATCACGTGCCAGAAAGCCTTTTTGTCAAGAAATCACAACTGATTCAGTTCAACGTGGACGACATGCAAGCTTACGGGGTTGCCAAAAGGGCCTAACGCAAAGCGACCATGCTACATTCTCCTGATTGATCTCAACTTCAAGAATTGCAAGAAGCACACCAAGATGATCCAACACTTCGGGCATTTGATGTCAATCGCCCAAAAATATTTGATTATGATGGTACTCTGCTGCAATGCGAAGTAACTGGCGTGAGCCCTCGGCTGTTTATACCGGAAAACTCCGTCACAATTTCTTCGAGGTTTACCATTCAATGAGTCATCCAGCTGCCGAAGCCTCAGTATAAATTCTATCCAGAACATATTTTTGGCCTGGCATGTGGCGAGATGTCAAGAAGTGGTCAAAACAATGTCTAGAATGTCAAAAATGCAAAGTCGCCAGACACACCAAAACGGCGCCACAAGTCATCCAAGTGCCCAAAGTCCGGTTCACGTACATACACGTTGATCTGTTAACCTTACCTGCCGTGAACAATATACGCTATCTACTGTAAATACGGGATCTCACCACTCGATGGTATGAGGCCATACCACTGCCAGACATGAAGCAAGACACTGTCAGTTATGATTTAGAGCTCAATTGGTTCGCTCGGTTTGGTGCTCTAGCTGAAGTGACAACCGATCGTGGCGCACAATTCCTCGGCGAAGAGTTCGCAGCCCTACTGAAATACTATGGTGTCAAACACTCCGTGATCGCGGCTCGCAATCCGAGAGCAGATGGTTTCGTCGAAGGCCACACCGGGAACCAAAAGCGGCGCTCCAGGCCAGCCCAGAAGAAAAATGGCTTGCGGCTTTACCGAAAGTACTTCTATCAATGCGTACAAGACCTCGCGAACCGATCATATATAGCTCGGCTGAAATGGTGTTTGGCGAATGTCTACGGCTGCCTGGTGAACTAGTCCGATCACGCTCTGAAACTGCGATGAAGATGAACGATCCGGCATTTCTGTTTCCACTTCGCAGTTACCTACAGTATAACGCTCAGAATCGGCCGGTCTGTCCTACACGTCAGCATCATGGTCCAGTATATAAATGCAAAGATTTAGATAGCTGTAAATGGTTCTTCGTCAACAAATACATGGATAACAGGATTCTAGCCAAACCGAAGCGCGGTCCTTATCGTGTGTTAGATTGACGTCAGAATTACATTATTTTGGAGATTAATGGCAAAGCTGAAGCTGTCTCTAAACACAGATTTCCCCAGTCGACGTTGATCCAAATGACCCGCTGTTCCGCGATGTTGACCTATCAGGCGGGGAAAAAACGATTATTCCACCCCCAGACAGTTGTGCTGACCACAGGCTGATGCCCGACATCTCACCAGCAACCAAGCCAACTTACGCCCTCACGCCGACGCGGGATATAGGGGAACCAGAATCAGTGACGACAGAGCCAACATCAGTGTTTACTCGTTACGGCAGAACCATTTCACCTCCTGTAAGGTTAGCTCCCTTCACTGTGCACTAATTTTCATTGTCTCGGGGGGGATTTATGCAACACGCGGCTCCGCGTTTCAACCCAACGAAGGTCAATTTCGACAAATATAGTTCTTCGTCAGGTAAAATAGTCTAACTCTGTTTTTACACAATATTTCTCTTAACTATAATTTTAGCAACAATCTCTGTTAGTTCAAACAATTTTAATTGAGATTTCTTGAAATGCAAATTTAAGTGTAATTAATAGGATTTTGTCTCAGAAATATACAGACCCGCGCGCAATATTCAGGTAACATTCGGTGGATTTTTATACCTCAGTGTTTAAACAATGAATTTATGGACTTTTTGTGCATTAACCACATTCTACACAACTACTAACAGTTCAGTCATGATTATAATCATCCAAACCTCAGGTGTTTTTCAATATATTGTCCTAAACTCCATAGTTCAAAGGGTTATTATAATTCAAACATTCAAAACCTAGCAAACAGTGGAATAATTATTTGTGATGCTTTTTTAAGTCTGTTTTTACACGATTTTTATCCATCAATTATCAGTGACAATATTTATTGTATTTCTTCTCATACATTTCCAGTGACTTTAAACTAAATTGTTAATCAGTCTAAATTTAAATCATCGTACTCTTTCAACCATTTACATGAATTCCTCAAGATTGAGTCGATTGTGTTTTTGATAATTACTTGTGTATAAGAACTTTAATTGTGTTGACAATATAGCATTTTTTCCGTCTAGAGCACGTCTATTTTGCTTAACTGTCAGGAACTGATCATGGAACTGGTGGTGATAACAGCCACCTTGAAAAGTAGGAAATCAGTACTAATAGACAGTTAATACGTAAAATCTATTACTATAACTATAAATCCTCCTATAAGTTATGTTGTAAAACATATCAGAATAGAATAGAATAGAATAGAATATCTTTATTTGGATTCAAACCACACATATTCCATCAAATAATAAAATTGGAAATTGTACCATATATATTAAAATAATTATCACATCACAATAAATTGTGCAATTCATCTCGTGTAGATAGGTATATCTCACTAGTTGTACAATACAATATATCAACATCAGAAAGTTCGGCTGTAATATCACTGCATACGTCATATCAATTTGGATATATTTATTATGGTATAGGAAAAAACGGTCTTATTAATTAATCGTATTTGTACATTAATTGATTATATAAAGAGTAATAGATTCATCATCGAAATAGTAAAAATTATGGTATATTTCGAGTCTAACATTATGCAAAAAATGAGACCCATTTCTAGCAATTGATTGCATGTATTGTTGGCTAACATGATGATATAATGCATAACAATTTTATTAATACGGAACGTAGAAATAAAATCTCAAGTAGATAAATTGCTGATCACATTTATCCTTGTCTTTTATTCAACCATGAAATAGTATTAACATAATCGAAATTAAAAATATCAGCAGGATTGGAGATATTTTCTAGATCAGTACATAAAAATTTAAAAGGCATCTTAGATGGAGGCGTTTCGCTAAGCCCCTTTCGCAATTGATTGTAAACTTTGCAAATTTTCGAAAAAGAGAATTACTTCCCCGCAACATATCATCGCGTCTAATTTTTATTAGCGCTTCGTCATCATCGTTTAATCAAAAAAATTATTCTTTCCGTGCAAATCGTCAACGCAACAGAATATTTTTCAGTTCTTTGTGTAAAAGTATAATCTCGTGGACATTCGTTTCGTGCTTACTGGCGACAAATCAGTAGGAGCCGGTATTACGCCCTTTACCAACTATATATTTTGATGAGGAATGTCGGAAAATAGAACGGTACAATCTCCTACGTTAGTGTGTAAACCGGTAGTTGAAACTACCAACAAATAGTCTTCAACAATGCGACTTCAATGCTAACTCATTCTGTATAATATACATACCAAGTCTGTAAATGATACCGACACTATGATTATAGTGTCAGTATCCCATACCAACGTTATAGTAGCGAAAAGATACATGGTACTAACATTATGGTTCCAGAGTCACTACACGGTACCAGCACGGTGGATTTCAATGTCTGCTATAGTTCACCAAAACTGCGAATTACAACTATTTCTCTGACGTTGATCGATATCATTTTATCACATATGGCGGTAATATGACATTATTTAATTAAATATATAACAGTTAAATATTGTTTGTGGCGGTAAACTAATATATATGCAATTTTGTATTAGGTGTATAATCTCGTGCACACGCGTTTCTGATGAGTCGCCGGTAGGCATGAAATGAATATGCACGAGATTATACTTTCCGTTCATGCTGTCATTGATTTATCCTTCTGGTTATAATTGAACTAATTTTTACGAAGTGCGCAACACTTATTACATCATTGCATATATATTAGTCCTCCGCCATAAACAGTATCTTACTGGCTTATATTTAATTGAATGATGCCATGATTACCGCGAAATATGGTAACTGGTATGAATCAATGCCAGATTTGATGGATTTACTACAGCAATGGATGTTCAGAAATAGTCGTAATTCTCAATTTTAGTGAACTATAACAAACAATGAAATACATCATGTTGGTACCATGTACCGACTCGGCAACCATAGTATTAGTACAAAGTAATTTTCTGTAATATAATGTTTGTATCGGGTACTGGCACAATATCCATAGTGTTGGTATCCTTTACAAACTCTGTATATATATATATATATATATATATATATATATATATATATATATGGAGAGAGTTAGCGTTGAAGTCGCATTGTCGAAGACTTTATATAATGTTAGCTACATTACTGCAGGTTTACACATTCGTATTTGAGAATGTATCCTACAATTTTCCCACATTTCGCACCCAAATATATAGCTAATATATGGCATAATACCGGTTTCCATTGATGAGTCGCCAGTAAGCACAAAACGTATGTGCATAAGCATATTCTTTCTGTTAATGCTGCCTTTGATTTTTCCTTTTGGTTATAATTGAACTATTTTGTTACAAGGTACGCAACACATGATACAAAATTACTCAAGTCAAGCTTGCCTGCGGGTTTCATGGAATCTATCAAACGGGTGCCATTATCCTTTACGATTAGCTGTAAGTCACTAAAGAAACGGCGCACTTTATTTGTGCACAAATTAGTAAATCAAAATCCAAACAATTGATTCTATTCTTCACTCAGATAATGATGTGGAAGTCAAACTAAAAACAAATCGTTTTCGATATCATACAATTAGACAGAAAGATGTGTGATGAGTCTCTAAATTTGCCAGATGCCTAACGAATATAATAACTCAGCACACTCATACTAAATTGGAACGTTTTCCAGCAACGACGTCACGCCATGTCATTGTTCACGTCGAAATATTTCATCTAACTCAAGTTTACGGGTGTAATCACTTTATAAATAGGATCGATAAATTTACCTGATAGCTTGTGGCATTATTGCACGGCAAAATTTCTGCAGTTACAGGCACTAAGGGTTTCGTTTCTACATGGTTGCCCCTTTATGGTGCTCCTGATGGAGTTATATATGATAAAATACATGTTTATCTTCTGATCATTTTAGGACTGCATTTTTGTTTCATGGGATGCACTTTTCGCCTTACCACCTCTTATCACCCACAGTCTAATGGTATGGTAGAAGGAATGCATTGGACATTGTATTTTTACACTATACAGTTGTATTGTGAAGTTCACGTTTAAGCCGACATCTGATTTATGCTATATGATCACTTATATATTGCTAATGCACTGTATAGCAACAGTAAGTAGTTGCAAATTTCATATCATTGTATAGGCAAATATCATGTATACCACAACTCCATTCGTTACACACTTGACATATTCACTTGGCGTACGAGTGCCATAGACCACAAGGTTAATCAAACGTGAGCTCCTATTATTTCAATGAACTACTTTCATTAACATAGGCCAACATTTTTATAGCAATAAAATGTAATTATTTAGCAAAATACCATTGAAAAAGTAGTAAGCGGGTATGCGCCAGTCAGTATCAGAACATTATGATATATTTTTTTAATAATTCGCAGATCATTAACCAGTTAATAAAATGGTTCAATCTCTACTTTTTAGTATGAAATAAACCTCACATGGAGAAATTTATACTTACTTTCAATTTTGCAAAGAGAAGAGTGATGAAACGGGTCAAATTATATATCCCAAATTTTATTAATAAATTCAGTTTTAATACGCAATTACACTGACTGATACCAGGTTAATAAGTAATCATGTAACCTAATCAGACTATTCACGAACCACGTGTTCCATGCCATTCTTTGATTATATAATCGCAATAAAATTCCTGGGCGACACACATTGAAGTTCTTACTATTTGCACTCAATATTTCCTGGCTGTCTCGTTATAAGTCTACTCTTCTTGTCTTTATATGCTGTATTAAACAATTAGTTTTTTTCTTATCTTGTCATCAGTCACATCAATTTCTGCTGCCGTGATTTGGGGCAGTTGTGAATGCATAATGTTTTAATCGGATTCATATGATTAATAGCATCTTTTTGTAGCTTTGCATACCATTGGAATGGCTCAATGTGACCTCAAACTTAACATTTATCAGGAACTGCTCCTGCTAATTCACTAGTGGAAATCCATCTGTCTAAAAATTTCTTACAAAGCAACAGGACATTCATATCAAAATATTATGACTTCTAAATGTCCGTCTCTGATTCGGTACAATAGACATCCACGGCATTTTAAAATAATAATAATAATCATAATAATAATAATAATAATAATAATAATAATAAAGTTTTGTTTTGAAACAAAATCCATCTAGCTCAACAATCAAAAGATCAAGGCAAAAATCAAGAGCAGGATTATTTATGAATGAGTGATACAGTGACTAGCAAGTATTTAACAGTAATGATATTAATGGGGCTGTTAAGAGATGAACAAGAATATTACTTACTGCAGGATATAGCGAAGCCAAATACATATACCAAAACTTTTACCTATGAATGAGAGAAAATTGACTAGAATTATTTAATAAATATTGGGGAATCTTGATTTTTATCAAAACTCAGAACTTCAATTATGTTCAACATGCGTTTATCATTCATGCAACGATTCAGATAATGACCATACCGAGCAGTAAACAGCAATGAGTAATACTCACACAATTTGGTCAGAATTTGTTTAAAGGTTGAAATTGAGGATGCTCTATCTATTCTGGAAAGGATTAATAAAGTTACAATTGTGAGCATTTGGCACAAAATGAAAACTTGTTCATATTTAACAATCAATAGTGCAGTGTCAAAGGCCAACGTTAAGGCTATATGTGTCATAATAACGATAAGTTTTATAATAAGCGCGAAAAATATTTTTCCGCTTCTAATCTGTATTATCCCAGAGTAATTTATTAAATAAATGCAGATTAACCACTTACTTAGCTTCATCGTACGATGGTGTTCTCATCTCCACAGGTAATTTGTCAAAAATGCTAGTTGGTTTAAAACGAATGTAGATTTCAGTAAGGATATTTGGGGAGTAGCTGATTTTATTTTGGACAAAAATACGCTTGATATATGAGTGTCGGTGGTGAGAGATAGTTGATAATGAAGACTCGTTGAGACCTTTTATACAAAGAAGATTACATTTGAGTTTCGATTAAAACATAATGATATGAGATTGTAAAGGATAGCGCGCATTTAATAGTTCTGAACAAGTTATAGAACATGTTTCATAATTCAAAGAAAAAGCTGCATTAAAGAGAACTATAAAGTCAACGTCAGAAAGGAACAATATTCTGCGGCGTACAATATCAGATGCCACGAAAAGAGTAGGTCTTCTGATATGGTACAGTGTCTGGAAGCTAATTAACAAGCGCATTTGAAATTCTAAGATTGAAATGATTAAAATTCAGTGAAATGTCCCGTGACAAAGATAATGTGATACCTATGTGCTTGACAGACATAATGACTTCAATTTCTAAGGAAATGTTGGTAGTCTTCCAGGAATCGACAGTCAGGACCAATCTCTATTACGCAAATTTTATTCGGTTGTAGTTTGAAATCTAATGCGCCAAGTTAATCTTGCAGTAGTGACAGCAGCTCCGCATTTAGAGATACCAGACGGCAGGTGTTGGTCGGCCTAGTAAGAAGTATTACGAAGCTATCGGCATTTTTAAACAGTTTGAATTGGTTATCCTCGGCATTAACCTGTGCAAGTGTGACGATTTTTAAAGTAAATTGCCGATTATTTATCTCTACGGAAAATTATACAAAGGGATTACACTTATGTGATGACTGAACCGTAATATATGAAAATTTTGTCGAATAAGCCGGTTTTGATAACCCTGTCCGCGAAACATGCTGGACTGTAGGTAATGAATTTCCTATAAGAACTAAATCGGTATACCGAAAGAATAGCATTTTCTACACTATTCAATGCTCAGTTTAAACTCACAAACGTCTGTACGTAATGGTTTTTGTATTTATATCAAGATCGCAACCTTGATTATAGCAATACCTAATTATTCATCAGACTCGATGGCCTCTAATTTTAGGGGAAAGTTCAATAGATTTATAGAGTCTGGACCAAAATCTATTATGCGGATTTTATTCGGATTGATTTTAGACTAATTTTGCCAGCTAATCTTGCACTAGTGACAGCAGCTTAATGACTGGAGATAACAGAAGTCCGTAGGTGACCGGTATGTTGAAATGTATTAATATGTCATCGCCATATTTCAGCAGTTTTAATTGGTTATCCTCAACATGATTCTATAAAACTGGATAGTTTATAAGTGAAGTGTAAAGTACTGATCACTACAGAATGATTGAACAGATAAAGGCGATCTCAAATAGATATTGCTGGCTCTTGTAGACATCGATGTGTTTCGGATTAGGTAACTGATATGACTAAGGCAAAATCGCGGATGTAAATTAAATAAAATGTCGGTTTCGATCAACGAAATGAAGACAGTATCTAATGCATTGTAAATATCAAGAAAAAGGAAATATCTGCTGTGTTCATTGGAAATGGAGGAATAGCAGTGATTAAAAACGCTATCTAGATTAAAGTATGTTGAGAGTAAAGTCACAAATCATTGTAAGTCGAGCAAATAAGAAAAACTATTAAATGATTTAATGAAATGAGATATTTTATTATAGAGAAATCTATCATGAGCTTTATTAATACCGTGACGATTTATGTAAGATATTGTTACATAAAAAATTAAATAGACAAAATGCAGTTATTCCCATTGGACGAAGATGTCAATTTTATCCGTTTTGAAGGTCAGGTGAAAATTAATTTAGTGTTAAAGAAATCATCGAAGAGAGAGAGAAAAGATCCCAACTCAGAAGAGCAATTATGCGAAAGGAGATACTATATTTATCACATTGATATTTGTATTTAATGATCTTAATATCTTAAACGATAATGGTCATTGAGATCTGAAAAACATGGAGACTCCTGGTGTCATGGTCACATGTTGAATTCAATAATGCGAAGTAGAAATTAGTAAGAAAACTAATATAATCATTTGAAAAACTGTTGTCAGCAAAGGCAGTTGATTTATTATTCGATTCCTCTGTTTTATAACACAACTTGTTCTTAATTAATGCAAAATTCTGAGGAGAATGAGGGCATATCAAAATCGCCTTTCAATAGTAAACACTTGCTTATTTCTCGTAAGCTGAATTAGGCAACCGGTTGTGAATAAGCACCTGTTTGTGACGAAGTATGTAGTCTTTTATTCTTCTTTGGTGGACAGATATTTTTGTTTTCAAAATTTAAAAATATTTTACTATTAATTGCCAAAGGGGCTTTGTGAAATGCCCCCGTCAATGATTTCTTTCATTTTTTTATATACTGTAATAGAAAATTTAAAAAAATTCAATTGAACATTTGACTTTTGGTTATGACAAGACATTATTGTATTTAAACAAACGATCGGTATAAATGTGATCAGCAAACGATTTTCACGAAACTTTTATAGCTATTATATGTAATTTAATATTGGAAAAGCTGTGCATTATATCATCATATTAGCCATCATTTCTAATATAAAAATGTTAATCGTGGTTCTCACATATGCATAATAATACACTTGAATTGTGCCTTAAGCTTTTCAGTTATCGGGTCAGAGAGCCTCTATGAAAAATGTATGATTATTTGTATAATCAATTATTGTATAAATGCGATTCATTAACAGGATTATTTCCTGTCTTTTTAATGATAAATGTATCAGAATTTGCTAAAGCATAATCAGTGATATTTTAGCATCATGTTCAGTTGTAGCTAAAGCCAATAAAAATTATTGAGACTTACTTATTAATGTGATACTTAAGGGATATATTTATTAGATGTGATGTATTTAAACTATTATTTATTTTCTTATATTATAATGTGTGATTTGAATCGAAATGAAGATATTCTATTATATTGAGTTCTTCGCGTGCCAATTACCGTGTGTAACCTGCTTGATATCTTCTTCAGGGATATCAACAGTAAGTCTGTCTGTTTGCTTTATGTAACATTGTAAAGTAATACAATTGGAGTTATATGCTAATTCATTTGTCACATGAAATAGTGTAACGTCGCAAAGCAATTGCCGACATACTGCATAAGTAGAATTCAATTCGATTTACGCTGCACCAATGAGAAAAAAGCGAAACTTGAAGTTAACCAATAATGTGCCAGTAGCCATATAAGGCTATTGACGCACGGTGAATTTAACGTGCAAGTCAGTTGTCGCGTTTGCCATCTGCTGTGCGTTTCTCCGATGTGCTGTCTGCTACCTTCCACATACGCTGATTTTTGGTCTAGCTACGCACACATTGGCAATTTCAGTCACGCCAATCTTTCTGCTGTACAACTAGAGAAACGAGCCAATTACTGCAGAACTTCAACGAGTTTGCTCAGCGAGATTTTAACGCCACAACAGAAGGATTCACAACCAAAGTCAATCCGAGGTGGTCTCAAGAGTCTAGGAGTACTCCTGGATACAGCTACACCATCGGAACTACTTGGCATTTGCCAGGGCCCCCCAACAATACTAACTTAGTATTTATTTCACTTTATCTACCTTTGTAACGTCGTACGGAATTTACTTGAAGCTGGGGCGTTTACAAAATTGGCGACCGCGCCAGGATACGAGTACTTTACTGTTCTTTGTTTGTCATCAGAAAACTTTTAGTATAAATAAAATTGACTTTCTTTTTCATTCATTTGGGATGAAATAAATTAACATTTGCGTGTACGCCTTTACTCCGGTCGTTGTCTTCTGGGGTATTTTGTTAGTTATATACTTTTAGACGGAAGGTTTTCTATATAATCTCTCTAAAGTCGTTGTCTTCTGGGGAAATTTGTTGGGTATATAAGTTTAGAAGCAAGGTTATCTATTCAATTTTCTTACGTACAAAACTGTACATCTTGGTGATCTGTGAACAAACATTAACGGTACGTGCTCGACAGATTCAACTAAGGAAGATTCTGTTTCAATTTTGGAAGCTGTTTCTATTCAATTTTCCTACGTACAAAACTGTACATCTTAGTGATCTTTGAACGAATATTGACTGTACGTGCTCGACAGATTCAAATGCGCAAGATTCTGTTTCAACTGTGAAAGCTGTAATTGGGTAAGCGTTTCGTTTAAAGTATTTTATACATTTTCATCTTGCTTACAAATTTATGTTTTTAAGATCTTGTAAGATTTTCAGAATGTCAGGTCCAATTTTATATATTGATTTTCCTGTTTGGGATTGAGATGGCGAAATATTCTTTATGCGCATAGACTCCGCATTCTACACGTTTCCAGATTATGACAGTCATCAAAAACTGTCAAAGGCTTTTGCTAAACTACCTTCTAAATTGCAACCACGAGTTTATTCGAAGCTCGAGGCCATTAGGAAGGTACCTAATCCCATTTTGAGCCAAAAAAACGAAGTAGAATCCTTGCTGGGTCCCACAGAAACCGCACAGATAATAAAAAAAATACGCGCAGTAATACGTACCAAACCTTGGCCCCATCGAGATTTTAAGAGATATACAGAAATGTTGGTTTAAAACCAATATTTCTGACAATGAAGCTAAGGTTGTTTTTATTAACACTTTTCCACAATCACTAAAACTATTCGCCAGACAGCTCCCCAACACACTCTCTATATATGACATATCAGAGAGATATGAGTTAGAATTTAGGGTGTTGAAATCTAAGTTGAATCTGTCATCCTTTTATCCGCCCCCGCAGGATTATATGCTCTCCTCTTTCAAGAGGACTGTAGCAAACATGGCTAAAGTTTTAGATAGATTAGCCATATCGAAATCCGAGCTAAATCATTTGAAGGCTCGACCAAAGTTCATCCCCAAAACACATAACGGTAGGCGGCGATTGAGATCCCCGAATTCCTTTAACAGATATGCCCCGAAGAACTAGTGCTATAATCCCCATAAGTTTTTTCATTCATGTCAAGTCTGTTTCTGTCGTTCCGAAGAATTTCCGAATAAATGTCAATTTCCACAATTCACAGGAAACACAACAGAAAACAGGCGCGGTGGTGCATCAGGATCGGGAAACATGTGGCACAAAAATTAGAAGACCGTACTTTCTGCGCATTAACGGCATCAACGGCGCTACAGGGAAGAAATCAATTACAATCCGACATTCCTGTTGACTCTTTTTTCCACGCCGAGTTTGCCACATATATTGCCAAACGGACAATGCCAGTCGCAATAAGCAGTCTACTTGTTTGCATGACCCGGCCAAGCAGCCCAACGAACTTCTGCACCTTCTTGATTTCAGAACTGGCGAAGACTTCATCTTAGGCACAGGTGCAGCAGCCTCAGTTCTCAAGGGTGATTCAATGGCCGAAATGTCGCTAGGCGTTCTACTCGCAACAGCTACAGGCGAGCCCGTACCTACTTATGGCTGTCGGTATCGCCTACTCAATATAGGTTTACGGAGTGAATTTACTCACAACCTCATCATTGCCAAGGTCTCACACAAAATTATAGGCCTTGATATCCTTTTGAAATTTTGGCTCAATGTTGATGTTGCCAATCAAAAGGTCATTGACCCCTCCACCGGACTTGAGCAAAGTTTTTGAACACTTGCCTCCGAGCGTTTGTAGTTACTGGTCATTCAGCCAACCCCAGTGCATCATTCATCAGAGATATCAGCAGCTCTTCGAGAACACAAGTCGCTTTTCGATCTTAAGAAGTCAGAGCTACGAGTCTCCTACACAATGCACTATATCGTCACAGAAGGACAAACAATTGCACTCAAGAAGCGACCACTGGCCCCTGCTAAACTGAAAGCTGCCCAAAAGGAATTTTCAAGGCTTTTGGAAGAGGGAATCTTCAGACCACCGAAAAGTTCATGGGCGTCACCACTGCACTTAGTCTCCAAATCAAACGGATCGTACAGAGGCTGCGGAGATTACCGTAAGCTAAATTCAGTGACAAAATCTGATGTATATCCTATTCAAAATATCAACACCTTACTTGATAAACTCAACGGCAGTAATATCTTATTAGTAATTGACCTCAGACAAGCCTACCATCACATCCCGATAGCACCAGAAGATATTGAAGAGACCGCAGTCATCACTCCATTTGGAATTTTCAAATATCTTTACATGCCTTTTGGACTTAAGTGTGCTACACAGATATTTCAAAGATTCATGGACAACATACTTTGCGACGACGCCGCTTATGGTATGTCATTTCTCAATGACATAATGGTATTCAGTCCAAACTTAGAATCTCATGCCAAGCATCTACAAAATTTCCTCTAACGCTTATCCAACCACGGACCAAAGATCAACTGTGACAAGACGCAAATTGCAACTCCAGCTGTGGACTTCTTAGGGCATCGTATCACGCCACAAAGTATTCAAACTTTGCCGTCAAAGGCGAATTCAATCAGGAATATCAAGTCACCGAAGATTGTTAGTGAGTTGCAGAAAATTTTGGGATTACTAAACTACAATTGCATGTTCCTTCCAGGTTTTCAAGACAACTTTATCCTTTGTGCAGGCACCTGCGGAATCGAAAAGACTTAGCAAGAATTCCATCATTACTTGGTCATCCGAAGACGAGGAAATACTTGTATTAGCCATTAACTCGTTAGCAAATGCCACAGTGCTAACGCATCCAGATTTTCAACGACCGTTTCTACTCACGACAGATGCTTCTGAATTCGCTATTAGAGCCACTTTGGAACAAGAAATCAACAGAGTTCGGAAGCCTATTAATTTCTACTCGCGTACTCTCCAACAAGTAAAACTGAGATACGACACTTTCGGTCGAGAACTCCTCGCCATCCACAAAGTAGTGCGCCATTTTATCAGCATAATTGGCAGTAGCAGATTTGTTGTTTTTACAGATCATACTCCATTGGTCAGCGCACTTCGAAGCGCAACTTCAACTATCGCTAAGTACCAGTGGAAAGACAGTGGAAAGACAGATTTTGCGTCTAAGCGAATGGCAATTTGACATCTTTTATGTCTGGGGCGAACAGAACTTCATTGCAGATGCCCTACCCAGGCCAAACGTCTCGTTACAACTACCTTCGCCGTCGCCATTCACTGTCAACTCCGTGACACTCGGTGAACCTGCACTAACGCCATCCCGCCTGCAAATGGAACAGTGCGGTGACATTCACATTCAAAGATCAATAGTCCGTCACCCAACCAAGTTCATATGCCGTCTCTGGGAAGTCTTACCAATTGTTTACTTCACGGGTATGCAGCCCAACAAGCCATTTCTGCCGACCAGCCTTCAGAGAAAGGTTTCCGACTCAATTTATTCAATTTCTCGCCCAGGATGCCAAGCCACTGCGGACTTCTCACAGATCGTTTCTGATGTTACAGACTTAGGCCGAACGCTAAACGATGGGTCTCCGAGTGTGCCATTTGCCAGAAAAACAAGATCACACGGCACACTCTTTCTAAGTTGTAACATTTCCGAACTACTTCTCGCCTAGCCATCGTCCACATTGACATAGTTCATCTGACAAAAGTTGAAGGTTTAAGCTACCTTCTAACGATGATTGATAAATTTACACGTTGACCTGCGGCACTACCTCGTGGCACTATTTTTGCAGACAAAGTAACTAACGGTTTTATCTCTACGTGGATATCCAATTATGGTGTTCCCAATGAGGTATTCACTGACAGATGCACTTGCTTCTCATCGGATCGTTTCAAAACCACCTCGCGGTACATGGGATGCACCTTACGCCAGACGACTGCCTACCATCCCCTAGCTAACGGTATGGTAGAGTGAAAGCATAGGGAACTCGCAGCTGCTTTAGCATCCTCGTCCATTAATGGCAACTGGGTCGATACACTACCTTTATTTCATCTTGCCCTGCGTTCCCGTACTCGTGAATCCATAAAAATGTCTGCGTCACAACCCTTGTATAGCATGAATCTAAGCCTGTCTAGTCAGCTCCCACGTCTACTACCCGCACAGAATGACACAAAAGACGAAGCTACCCGCCTTCAACTTCATTTCGGCAACATGTCTGAACAGTAGCCGAGACATACGCCTCGTCCAGTCTTCGTTCACCCACAGCTCTACAGCTGCAAGAGAGTACTCGTTCGCAATGACACTGCTGTTGCACCACTACAAAAAAGTATCGCGGTCCTTACTCGATTTTCTCAGACAACCCAAATAATTCATTATTATGCGAGGCGCGACACCAACATCAGTAAGCATAGACAGGTTAAAACCGTTTATCGAACCGCCTGATCCTGAGAGAATTCAACCTTATACACTCGTCTCAGGCTCCATCTGCCTACAATCTCAATAGTTTGCTTTGTATAACGCGTAATTTATTGTTTTTAACATTAAATTTTCGTTATTCTACGTATAAAAATTTTTTACTTTACGTTATTTTTCGCATTTATCTCACGTGGCATAACCAGCTGTTATTAGCTAACAATTGTGTAGCATTTTTGAACAGTTCTTTGGTATTATGCTATCTCTAAGGCAATGTACGAGTAAATATATTTTTATGCAGTTATCTTTAACTTTCATGTATATATTTTTACATTATAATGTATGCCACACTGCCCATTTTGGTATGACCAACTACTTAGAGCTAACGCTTTCGTGTAGCAACACTAAGTTGTCATCAATTTCATATCGTGGTACAGGCCACTTTAAAGGCATATCTCAACTTCATCAGTTGCACAAAGACCACTCTACAAATATCATGACCACAACGTCGAGCGCACAATAGCTTCTTTGGTTGTATACAAACACATTAACGACGATCCAGCCTGCCTAGGTTTTAACTTAAACCTGGCAACTTCAGTGGCAATTTACCTCGAAATCCTCACGCTGTGGTTCCCAAATCTTACACTGTACTATTTAGCCTCATGCGGTATGACCGGCCTCTTGAGCAAACAATTTGTGTAGCAACTCCTAGTTATTACTTGGCATCATATCATTTTTGAAGCAACCAACAAGCATATTTCAGCCCAGTATTTATGGTACATTACTTTTTGCTTAACTTGTTTCGAACTCTGCCATGCACTTCTTATCTACCCTCGCCGAGAGGGTTTTTTTCTTTTTTTCGGAGAGGAAAGTCATGTAACGTCACAAAGCAATTGCCGAGATATTGCGTAAATTAAATTCAATTCGATTTACGCTGCACCAATGAGAAAAAAGCGAAACTTGCTATTAACCAATAATATGCATGTAGTCATATAAGGCTATTTAAACACGTGAATTTACCAAGCAAGTCAGTTGTCACGTTTGCCTTCTGCTGTGCGTTTCTACGATGTACTTTCTGCTACCTTTCACATACGCTGATTTTTGGCCTTGCTACGCACACATTGGCAATTTCAGTCACGCCAATCTTACTGCAGTTCAACTGGAGAGACTAGACATTTACTGCAGAACATCAACGAGTTTGGTCAGCGAGATTTCAACGCCACAACAGGACGAATCACCAGTCAACTCAACCCGAGCTGGTCTCAAGAGTCTAGGAGTACTTCTGGACACCGCTACACCATTGGACCTTCTCGGCATTTGCCAGAGAACGCAAGACCGGCCCGGTTGAGGGCCCACCAGCAGTACTAACTTAGTATTTATGGTAATCTAATGAACTTTGTAAAGTGGTACGACATTTACCTGAAACTGGAGCATTTACAATATAAAATGTAGAATTTCTAAATTGCGTTTAAATGCGCCAACACCTAGTTGCCTTACATATGTTATGTTTTAAACTTTGTTTTTGTCATACCACTATCAGTTTACTGCTAAATATATCATTCGCTTGCATGTATTGAAATGTCGAATGAAAATGACAATAACTGTGACACAGAAGGGATAAGTTCTGCTTATCTGCCATTTTCACTGATGGAATCTTTATCAGAAAAACTTAAGTTGCTCGATTATGAAAATGCTTATTGCAAGTAAATTACCACTTTATTAATAACGCAAGGAATTGGAGGCAGAGATTAATAAATAGACATTATTTTGTTATACAAACTAACTCCGGGGAACAATTTCACACTTTCACTACACTTGCTGCCTGGTTAATTAATATGTCAGGTAGCAAAATGGACAGGCCTCAGGAATATGATGATCCTAATGCAACGATAGCTTATATAGTCGACAAAGTGAGAGAACTTGGCAAGCCAATTGATTTTCCACCCTCAAAATTAAAATCTGGTTTTGGAGAACCATGCATACGCGTGTTGTGTTATCTTGCAGATGCCGCTATTACCTCCAGGGCATTTAAATTTAACATACCAGAATATTGCTCTGAGGACAGTGGGGATCAGAATTTTGAAGATGCTGATCTGTCTGATGATGGAGATGAAATTATAGAATGGCTTGGTGAACCTGGCGGTTGTGGTAAAATGTGTAATGATATGAATGGTGAGAAGGATGTTAGTGATGCGGAGATGGAAGATGATGATGCTCTCGATTTAACAGGTGCAAAATAATTATTTAAAAAATAATGGTATGGCAGTTTTATAAATTATATCGTTTGGCGTTGAATTTTAATAGCTTGTCGCAGTAACATCTAAATTAAGAATAGGATAACGTTTATGCTATAGTATATTATATTCTGCTTCATGAGCATGTTGCACATAGGTATTTGCTTAATTAAATTCTACGGCCATTTGATGTGGTTGGGATTTTGGCGTCACTTTGTCTTTTTTTGTGGGTTAATATTATTATTATTATTATTATTATTATTATTATAATTCCTCTAATGTGTTCATAGATTTGAATGCTACACAAATGATATGCGCATGCTGTTATAAACTAGTCCTGAATTCTACTGAGAATCGAGATTCTGTGTTTTTCAAGAATTTATTCTATTCGGTTATTATCGTAGTAAAAGTTACCTTCCGTTTTTGTGTCTGCGTCAAACTCTGCTACAACCGATAGACCAATCTTGTACCAGCCCCATTGCTATATTTATAGATAAGCCATTGTTAGTCACTGATTCACGCACTTTTAGATGATCCTGCTTTTGATTTGATCTTTTTAAAATTCGAGTCAGATGGCCTTTGTTGACAAATAATAAATGATTATTATTTTTATTATTGCAGTCGTGAATTTACTACAGGATTTTAGTCTATACCTTTCTATGTATATTCGTTTTAGTTTGCTGCTTCTTTGTTGACTTTCACAAACAGTTACATTAAACTTGTTATAGATAAAAATTAGCACTCCTTTATAATTCTATTTTTATCCATTAATCACTTCTATTATTAGTATTATTAATAAGAATTTTTTGATAACAGAAGTCATTTAACCAGATAATTTAAAAGGTCAGGATACGAATAAAAGGTAGAAATATCTATGAGTGGATGTGACAGTGACTAGCAATTGCACACCCTTAAAAATAATAATGAGGCTGGTGTACATCAAGTTTGTAAGACACTATCGCAAATTTTAATGCAGCACATCGTGAAGTTTAAATATTTTTATGAGAATAAAGTGATTCAAATATCATTTCATGGGATATTGTCGGATGTTGATTCATAATCCCGAATAAAGTAGACATCATTGGTTTTTGATAATAAAAAATGAAGATGTAGACGCCCGAAATATAGAACGGCTGGATATTCGGCTCTGCATATCTATAAAAATATTCTATCTGTCAAAAAGAACGACCCGTAGTATAAGAATTAGTTCTATCGATACAACTTGTATGTATAGGCGCTTGGAAGACTATTTTAGATGTTCAGCAGTTACTGGCGCGTCAACTAGTTCGGAATGAAAACGATTAAAGATTTCAATTTATGTTTTTATCGTAACCGTTCTAATACTCTAAATGTAACTTATCAAATATAGGCTAGCAATTTACAAAACCGTTTCGAGTTTATTGTTTTATTATACACAACTAATTGGATTATTTCTATTATAGTTGACTTGTTAATGATCTTTAACACCTTTTTTATTCAAATATTGATATACTCGCTTACTACAGCTTATTTTCTTGCCTCTATCTTCAAATTAGAAAATTAATTTTCAAATATAATGAAGGTATTTCGCTATTAGTTCAGAGATTGCCAATCGGAAAGGTAGTTTTTTGGACGTCTTCTTAATTTTAAAACTTATGATTATTGTTTTGCTTTCCATAATAAATATTGTTACCTCGCCCATCTGTATTATTGCGTGCTTGATACAACTTCCCACTCATTACATTGTATACACGAAGCTATTTTAACAATGTGCCTCGAGCATTAAGATGTTCTTTATGTTAAATTGAACAACATATAGCTCATGCATTAAATTCCATTTCTATCCTGATTTCCATATTGTAGCTAATAAAAATAGTTTTGTCTTTAAATTTTTATTTTATGTTAGCACTTGGTCAAAAAAACAGTCAAAATCGCTTCCCTTCTACGGGATATGACAGGGACTTAAAGGAGGAAAAGTTTGCTTTGGAACATTCAACGTTATCAAATGAAAATATATCAAAATCTGGTATTTTGGAATCCAATACAGATGTATCAGAGTGGCTTCTTGAGGTGGTTTTACAATTTTATTACATTTTGTTATATTATTTTATATGTCATTGCAATGTTGATGAAAGTATTCTTCCTTATATGGAAATACCATATAAACGTGCGCGTATAATGATAATAGGAATGGGAAAAGCTTTATTTTAATAGATATAATCTTCTCAGAATGTGTCAGGCAAAAGTTCAACATTGAATTAGAAGTTGAAAATATGATTATGCTTTGTTTGAGCGAGTGTTGTGTTATTGTATATTCTGTGTAATCTAATTAACACCTCAAAGAAATATAAAGAATTTTTAACTGTAAAAAACAGAACAGGAATATTCCTTTTGTCTTGAAGACCATGGTGGTTTCTCGATGTTCTAATGTTATGAATCTATTTGTTAATCCTTTGCTGCATTGAAAATGTTTGACTAGGTAGACACACATTTATCAGTTGACGAGCATGCATCATAAACGTTTAGGCATAGACCGTTATTTCTGAGATTACATCAGTATTTTGTGGACAATGTCGAGGATTTCAAATTTTTATCTTTGGTGAACTCTTAATTTAGAATAGTAGTTCCAGATGCTCCGTTGGTTATTAAGATAGTATGAGACGTGGCTTCTTTTTTGATGACGTTTTTGGTTCTTGTCTTAAATCTTGGAGGAGAATAAAACTAAGGATGCAACCACTTCTTGACGAAGATGTAGTTAGAATCCCGCATGGACTTAATATTCACACGAATATATATTTCCTGTTATTATAGATTTATTTTCTGACTAGATAAAATGCTTGGTGATTGTTCAAGTTCTTTCAAATTTTCTTCTCTATTTTGTTACGATATATTAATTCTTTATATTTCAGTTTATTGTATATTTGTTTTAGTTTCTTTATACGGATGGATGGTACACGTGCTCGTCTTTATATAGTATATTATTGCTACGTTGTAGAAGTGGTAGCGCATGATTGATGACGAGATGTATAATTTTTTTATTCCTCGTAAGAATGTTATGTTTGCTGAAGATGATTTGGTAATGGTACATTCTGCTGATTCTTGTAAATTATCTTCAATCTGTACGTCTAAGCTACAGGAGGGTCTCAATTATTGCGAGTGCTTTGATTGTTGTTGTGAGGAAAAGCTGTTCATGATCACACTATGGCTCGTAGTTCAAATGTATAATATCAATTAAAATGTCCTCATCAGCGAATACGAGTTCAAAACGGGTTTTCGTTTAGTTAGCTGAACAACTTTCTGTATGAGTCCAGAGATACTCAAAATATTCAATATACTGTTAGTAGAGTGTAAACGACTGGGTAGGGAATCAGTGAAGTTTAATTTTATAATTAGTTTATAGGTGAAAGTTTGATTCTTTATTTTGATCTTAAATATAGTAGAAGATCCTTTATCAGTTAGCAAATGTTTTGAAGGTTTGAGAAATATAAATCCCAACTACAAGTCAAACCCATGAAGTGAAATTTTTATAAATATAGACTCACGGTTTTGGTTGTAAATAGGTATATGTCAGAAACCAAAGGTTTTATATTGATAGATTTCGGGGGCACCTCCTTTTCTGGCGCATCTATCCACTCGAATTCACGTGGAATTTAAAATTCATATTTCACATTCATGTTTTTTGAGATTGAGCAATGTTTCTAAGGCAGCAATTATATGTGGTACTTATTTAAAAATAATTGTACGGATGGATTATAGTTTTGGCCGCAAAGATCTTAAATTTAGTTGCAACATAGATATATTTATTGAATCTAAGATTGGAGATTAAATGAATGGGGTGAGCTACTTTTGATTTAGTTCTTAGTTCAAGTTACTTAAAATTGAGTTTCTGTAGTGGATGCTGTTTGTGATAATTCTGTGCTCTAACTATTTGATTACATGAGACATGTATAAGTTGAATGTCCTCTGTATCCATACTGAAATTATATTTTTATTTTCGCTTTAACTGCTATATATTATCATTTCGCTATTTTAGGTCGAACGCGTATTACCTCGTTTGCGCATTACAATTCAAAGTGGGACCAAAGATTGGCGCACGCATCTCAATCAAATGCGGTATCATAAAAATGAAATTGATGCATACTACAGAGATACAAAAATTAATCTTTTGAGACTTCGAGAAGATGTTACACGTGCAGTAGATCGGATCCAGAGCCGTGAAAAATATGTAAACACTCAAATTGAGCCTCTGCTCGTCATGTATAGGAAAATTCAGGTGAGTAATTATGTTATTAGAGTATCTGTCACAATCAACGTAACCGAAAAATTTAAACTGACTATTAAACATAATATTCTTGATTTGAGATAATTTAAATTTTGTCTTTACTATTTATTTGTGCGGAATAAAGTTTTGACCTATTAAAATATCTCCTTTACATGATATCATTACATTTTTGATAGCATAAATTAAATATGTATGGGGCATACACACATAAACAAGGACAAAACTGGAGGTAAAGACTTCTTGTATTTAGAGTGTCAGAAACGATTAGTCGTGTAAGGTCGAATGAACCAGGTCTATTCACCGGACACAATTTAGCACTAGAACTTAATCCTTCTTAATTTTTATTCCTCCAAACTTGAAAGAATCTCGTATGGGGGCCATTGCTTTCAGTGGCCTTTTTGGTACCATGAAGTTTTGCCAGTATATCAAAGGAAGAGATTTCAATATCGCTCACATGACACCATCAAGTTGTCATCCCATCACCAATCACGTAGTTTGTGTTATTTTGTGGATTGTGGAGTTTATTTTACATGCACCATAAGGTATCGTTACAGGACTACAGGCGCCTTTACTCCGTCAGCAGGATGCTCACTCCTAATTTGTTAGATCTAGGTAAGCAATTCTCCGAGTTTTTTCCGCTTTAACGCTGCTTCCACGAAATACGCAACATTAAGCCAGTATTTATCTTCATCCGCTGCATGGTTTGCAGTAATCTGATTGCGAAATTTACGAACACAACTGCGATTATTCACTTTCGTAGCAGTTGGTGTATGCTGAAAAACATTTGTGTTAGTAGAGATTTTAAAGAAGTGCTCAGGTTTAATCTACGCCTGACTATTCGAGGCTCACCCAAGCTTTCTTTTCTCTACATTGAAAATGAGGTTTGGTAAGATAACAACTCTAGTCACAAGTGGCTTGGTAGAAGTGTTGGCGTTTTTAAGTTTTTCTGTACATTATCGTCCGTTTTTGTTCACTGATATGCAAATAAAATACGGGCAGCCGCTTGGAGTTCAATTTAAAAAAGATTCTATTCACCAAACGGTTTTAATAAGGTCCGTTAACTGACCCAGAATATATCCCATGGTACGCTCTTGCTGTCCTGAATTGAGGGCAGCCTTCAACCAGAGTGTGGTTGATCTGAGAATGATGACAAATCATCTTTCCATCTACATGATTTATATTGATTCGTCGCGTTGCAAGATGTCTTTGTATATGTTGTTTCTTCGGACTTAATTAGGGCATGTAGCATGATTGGTAAGCTTGACGTTTATGTCACTGTTATTTTTAAGTTAGATCTATGTCCCTACAATCCCAGTTGCCATACATTCTTAGAATAGTATTTTGTATAAATCACTGGGACTGACAATGCTCTCCGAAAGCCGATCATGATCAGAGGGCATATCAGACAGCCTATCAAATATTTCATACTTTTGATTAGTTAAATGGTTTATAGTAGACGCGAACACGTCAGTGACTCCAAAGGTTAGATTGCCTATGCATAGAATTTACATTTTTCTAGTCAAGTAAGGCCTTACCTGTAACACCGAATAGCGTAAAATTTAAACCGTATCTGGATAATTTTTTTCTCGTTTTGGAATGAAAGAAACGTCACCTTACCTGTGGACTACGCTCTGATGAGACATCGTAATTTCATCAGAGAAATTTTGGTATGTTATACATTAGTAATGAGGATACCGCTCTTGTTTAGTTCACCAGCCGTAATCATTCATTTGTTCTTTTGCAACTCAAAACAGCTTGACATAGGAATTTCTGGCCGGTTGAACAGCGGGTCCTAGCTTGTTTACCTAGCGATGTCAGCATGAAATGTGCGAATAAAAGCGTGATACATCTATTCTGCGTCCTTTATAGCCTCATATTTGTATTTCCAGACGCAGTTCTGGTTGCCGAAGGAAATATTAGCCACTAGCGCATCAAAATAAGATATTCGGAACAGATAGTATTTGTCAGTCTTGAGGTGCAGATAATGTAATAGAGGGTGCACGCTTCAAAATTGATTATCCAATCCCATTGGGAGTGAGCGACCTTCTGTACTTTTCCAGTTTTCACATAACTAAATTTTGCTTCATACTTATACGCCATTGAAGCATTGGTTCTTAAATAATGGTGCTTTGGTGCGCTGTGCTGCGCGTATTTGTTCTTTTAAGTATTTATGTGGCTTGGGTATATAAACATGAAATTTCACGACATCTAACAACGGAAGAGTGAGTTGCATCAGGCACTAGCTGACTTGTGAGCCGACATAAAGCTATTGATTTAGGATACTATTTATCTAATCTTATTGAAATTATAGATTGTTTTATTCCTTTTCAAGTGCTACAAAATGAGCTTACCACTCTTCGTGCTCCAATTGGTTTCAGATAAATTAGTTTTCTTTCGCATATCTGCCTTGCAATATTCATCTGTGGCAACCCGGTTTGTATAGTTCTGCGACCAGTGCAATATGAAATCGTTTTTTGTCGTTTTCACCATAATTTGTGTACTGTAATAGAAAATTAAATAGCCCATTCATAGTAGGAACAGGGATCGGTATCCGATATTATCCTTCTCCAAATTGGTCTGCTACACAAGACTGACGGGACATATTTTTCTGAGCTACCAAATTTCGATTTGTTAAGTTCCTTTATTTCCATTAGTGGCTGATATATTTCCCTCTAATTCTGGCTGTTCCAGATATTACTAGTAAGATTCATGCTACCGTTAACGGACAGACTAGAAAAATCTGTCGGTTGGCAATCTGAAAATTGTTTTGGCTGCGGTTCAAATATATTTTGGTACGAAACTTTAAGGTGAAAAGGCTAAATTCGTGCAGTTAAAATCGACTGGTATAAAAAATAATAAATAACTCATGATATCGAAAGTTATTTTTTTATTACTTGGAACGAGTTTAGAGGACCCGAAAATTTTCCGCTGGAAAGGAGCACTTAGAAAAATCCTTTTTTTAGTCAAAACACGGAACAGTGTTTTTATCGCAAAGGTGCATTTATCTAGAAGTATATAGCCCATATGCTAGAAAGAAGCACAAGCAGTGCATAATAAAACTGTTGCATTAAAACTATTATGGTTAATTTATAATATAATAATGCTATATTATCATGTTAATATAAATAAATATTCTGAACAAGAATATATTTAGATAGGTTTCAATGGAGAGGCCTGATTAATTCTGTTTAATTTCAATATCCTTATCCATAACATAATGTGCGTGAGATTTATATCTCTTTTTATGCATATATATTTACAATAATATTTATATGTATCCTGTGTAATAATTCAATAATTATCTATTGATAACTGAACACAATCATCGAATAGATGGAAATAAATTTATGTGAAAATTTTCAGGTAAATCTTGCATAAATATTTCGATTAGGCTCAGCTACAAAAATTCTTAAATTGCACGCTTAATATACATCTTACTTCAAGTTAATGAGTGGAAATTTTGAGATAGTCTTATACATTCTACATGTGTGGGTGGCTTGGATTTTACATTGAAGAGTTGTTCAGTGTGTCTATTTATGTTATTCGTTTTCTAGTTGTCTGAAATCTTACCGCTCGTATAGTGTCTGATTATCGCTTAACTCGACTTAGTTTACTGTCTGTTTGAGGAATATGTGCACATCAGTTTCTCGTGAAGATTTTTTACTTGATCGTTTACTTTGGATCGGCATTGCCCGAATATTCGTGTTTGGTGACAAGCGTACAGCTTCTGTTTATCTCCGAGCTCGTAGTCGTTCCTAGATTCGTAGCACTTCTGTTAGTTAGCTGTTCTTTTGCTTTCAAAACTTTTCGTTGCTATTGTTGCATTTTGTGACACGTGTTGATGGGATTTTTATGCTTCCTATATCTGTTTTTTTCTATTTATTCGCGGCCAGTCAATTATTGCAGCTTGTTGGTGAAATTTTCGAACACCAAGCTAACGTTCTTGACGTTTGAACTACTGTTCATCCTAAATATTTCCGAATGTTTCTGTCCTCGCATTGCAAAGAAGAGGGAAGTTAGTTGTGCTGATTTGGTATCCTGTTCTGAATATATATATATACATATATATATATATGTATATCTATATATATATATATAATTCTGGATTCGTTTATATATTCATCCATCCAATCTTAATTGTACACTTTTCGTAACCAATCCTCGCTTAGCTATGTTTGTCTTTGTTTTTCGCAATTCAGACCACTTCTTTTGCGTGACGTCATATAGTATGTCATCGCTTTCATTTTAAGTGTGTCGTAAATGAAGGACATGTCGTATTTTGCGGAACATAGGCTATTTTTGAAGGCCTGTTAGTTATGTTTTTGTTCCAAACCAATTAAATTTCTTTTTGAATTAGTTTCTCCACGTTTAAGCGATGGTTTAACTTATTAATTTCAGTAGCATCAAAAGACAGTATACAGATGGAGGTGTTGACGTCACAGAGAGGCTATCTTTTTCATTAGTTCGCATAAGTGTTGTTGTGTTGAAAACAACTCTCATCTGTATTGACGGAAAGTGTGCTTTAGTCACTCGAACTGCTTTCCTTTTGAAGATCTCAGCTGGAAGATCACCCCCAAAGGGAACTCTAAGCACTAACCTGTGGGGTATTGTGTTTGCCTCCAAATTGGTCTCCATCTTGTTGCGTTGTCTCAAATTATATTCAATGAACCAGTCGGCATAGCCATTATTTCTCAACGTTTAGAAAAGCAAATTTGGCTCTAATTCAATGTTGTTTGGTGAACAAATCCTCGAATATAATTTGAAGCAACGCAACAAAATCGAGACCAATTTGGAAGCAAACAAAATACCCCAGATATTAACGCTTAATGTTCCCTTTGGAGGTGATCTTCCTGTTGAGATCTTCAAAAGTAAAGTATTTCGAGCTTCTAAAGCACAATTTCCATCAATACTGTTCCCAATAAGGACGAAACTGGTCTACTGGATGAATCGCCTTTTCTGCACTATACAATTCTTAGTTTATGTTGACATATGTAAGTAATTAATGGGTCAGATGCTTATATCAAGATCGCAACCTTGACTTTAATAATACAGTCGAGGGTCTTATTCAACACAACACTATTTCATATTAAAGCAACATTACCTACACTCAAGTGATATAGCCAGTCGATTTGAAGTCGGTGTGATTTATGTAATGTTGCATACAGGAACACTTTTCTCTATGGTAATTCTCATGATCTTATACATGAGTTTGTGTTGCAAATATACAAACTTTTTCTTTTAAATTTTTAAACAACCTTTTTCTCAGCCTTGTTGTATTAGCAGATACACCAAAGACTGCACAAATTTAATTAAAGCTAGCACAAAATAAAAGATTGCTTAATCACTTAAACCAATCAGATAAAACACTTTATTTTATTCACTTTTATGTAGGATCAATTGTCGAATTATAGGGAGAAATATCGACAAGCGAGCACCGGCATCACTGAACGGACACAGCAACTTATGGAAATAACCGATGAACTTGAGCAAATTAAATCAGATATGGATGAACGAGGCAACAGCATGACTGATGGCTCTCCAGTGGTTCGAATCAAACGCGCTATCCAACGTATCAAGTCGGAAATGGTAGCCATGGATATCCGTATCGGTGTGCTCGAGCACATTCTATTTAGAGCCCACCTTAGAGCTCGTGAAGAAGCTCAGAAACCCATTTTCTCTCGAGCTAGCGGAGCTACAACACACGCCTTGGAATCTGAGAATAGTTCGGCTCTTATATATTAGTTTATTAGTGGTATTTGCGTGGGCCGACCTAAGATCCTATTTAGTTTACACTCCACTTTTTTATTAATATTAGATATCGGCCTCATAATTTTAAGAAAGTTTTATGTTTTCAAGTGCTATTGGATCTGCCATTCTATTCGCACATAACCGCCTAATAACTTTTGAGTTGGTTAGCAAGAATGGTTAAGCTCTATATGTATATTTTCTTTTAGTTATTAAGGTAAGCGACGTGATTTTTGTTGAATCGATTCTATATTTTTTTGGTTTGACTTTTACCTATCGAAATATAGTATTTTATTAGGAAAATAGAGTAAATTTCAACAAATTATTACTCGAATAGCACGAAGAAGAACATTATAATATTTCAAATTTTTAGAGCAACCAACAGCTATCGTAGCATAATTAGTTCCTGCTATCTGTAAATAACTGTCAATGCTTTATTGTGCTACCACATTTTTTCTGGCTCATTTTCTTTTATGTCGTTATTTTGCAAAATGTAGAGTTACTTTGCTGTTAATAAAAAACAAAGTACTCCGTTGTTAGGTGCGGTAAATTAAGCCGTCAATTTATGAATAATGTCGTAAACACCCGTTACTTTGACTTGCAAAATTTATTTCCTGTTAGCATTTGTGTAGCTAAATTTTCCGCAAAAGAAATAGAGCATTTTTATTATTTGATTATATCAAAGTCTAATCAATACTGGGCCGTATCGATAGATATTTACTGGTCAGATATACAGATAAAATGGTGGTCTAGGGATGTGTTCGGATTTCCCTCCGATCATGGCCTATATATTCGTTTGCATGCTCGAACTAAAGAACTATTGAGTGAGGTGAAATTATACAACTGTTGTGTTAATAATATCTTTTTGCTCTGTGAAGGACTTATGCATGCTACAGCATTGTTTAATAACTTCAATAAATGACAGAAAAATATAAAATTTACAATTGAGAATGAAGAGGATGTTAGTAGCATTTCTGGTGTGTTGCTCAAACATAAATGAGGATACATTGTGCAGATCACTCTTCCATAAGAAAACATGGACAACACAGTATTTACATTTCGACAGCTACTGCTTCTTGAAATGGAAAATGGCTTAGTTAAGGCATGGTGTAAAATAGTATATCGTTCTGTTGCACTTGACTTTTTGCAGATTAAGTTGGTTGGTGTGCGTATAACTCTTTTCATGAACGGCTTAACACCACATTTTGTAGCTAAATATAAACTTACTGCTATAATAAAACAGTTAAAAGCTTGTACAGTTTCTAAGAGCCCGGTGTATATTTGCCAACAAAATAAATTTAGAGAAAATTATGCACATAAGAGACAGATTGCATTCCGCGTTGATGTTCAGACATATTGCAGCTAACTTGTTTTGATTACGTTCACCATCAAACTTCCTCTACCTAGTGTGAATGACAAAATTCAACTGCAATATGCATCTAACGATATGAACAATTGGAATTGTACCAATGAGCAATCATGTTTCGGCAAATGCAGTAGAAGATTGAATTCGCGCTTGTCGAGCAAAACAAGATAAGTCTCGAACATAAATATTTAACTAAAGCTATCTCGCTCTGTGGAAAATGCGACATGTAAATAAACCGTTTTTCAATTTTCACTGAGGCTAGCCGTGTAAGTATGCGTTCTTATTTGTAGATTATTGCAATAGATAGAAGTTGCTCCGAACAGTGCAGACATAAACAATTTGTTCATGCACTGACTTTACCATTCTTGACTAATATTTTTTTTGTACTATTTGTGTTGACCATTTTTTACTATTGAAACAACATTATTTTCCGTGTTCTATTTCTCGAGAAAGCGCTAACGTGTGATACATAATGTGCTTTCTTGACTTCATACCCTAGGATAAATATTCGGCGTATTTGAAAGATGTATGCATATGAAAACTTCACACATTTCGATTCACATACATAAATATTAATGTGAATATTTTTTATAAAGATTTGTTAGAAGTATTAGACAAAATGTTAATCTTAAATTCTAATAAATCAAAATAAACTCGCAAGTGACCTACTAAAGGAATTTTACTATCGTACTCTAAAAATTTTGTCATGGGCAAAACGCGTCAATGCCTGTAGCTAAATCATCATCATCATCATCATCATCATCATCATCATCATCATCATTCACAGTTATATAAAAGCCAAAATTGAATAAATTTTCACTGTCATATAACCATAAGAAGCGGAAAAAATATATAAATAACGACAAAAATAATAATGTAGACACAAACTATAAGTGAAATTTACAAGGGAGAGAGAGAAAGAGTAAAAAGTACATAGTTAATAGGAGTATATTTATCAGGATAACTCACAGAAGTGAGACAAACTGAACCTCTACTCAGCACCATTACGGCGAAGTCAGCATTAGGGCAGGGCAACATCAGCAACACAGCTTTCTTGCGGCTTTCACTGTATTACGTCATAAACAAATCAAACCTCGCAGCCAACTTTGCCCTACTAAGAAAAAGAAGTGACGAGGATGATTCTACTAGACATCTGCAACACGATCGCCACAGAGCTCGATTCAATGCCATAGGTATACCACTGCTGGTAGTAAAGTTGTGTGTTAAATCGTTGTAGACTTTAACGCGACCAGAAGTATTTGTGTCGAGAACACGTATAATATTAACAAATTTTGGGCACACATTTCTTGGCAGAGTATGGAACAAAACATTGCGATCCACCGAGTCAAATGCACGCTTGAATTCTATAAAGACAGCTATTGAAGGACGGCGATATAACTTAAATCGAAACATCGCACGTATGTTCTTCAGGCGTATCATTCAAAATAATTACCAAATGAAATAACAAAAGGGAGCTAGCCACATACGAACCCTTATGGATAAACAAACTGCAGCCGGATTTATGCAAGCAGAAGAAGCATGTTAAGGCTTTGAGCTTGAACTGGATGTGACGCACGCAATTGATTGGTTTCCGTTTTTTCACTCTCTCTATGTTTACATATTTCTATCATGTTTTGCTTTCCAATTTATATGTAAAGATATGTTCATTAGTAGATACTTGAGGATAAAATGAGAAGGAAACTCTTCTTGTATCTGATCAAATTTCTTTTTTTTGCAACCCCTCCCCCTCCTATTAAATACTTTGCTAGTCAAAATTCCACTCACCTCCACATATCCTACCCCTGATTTATTATTTCAATAGTCGGCCCAGTTGGCCTTTGATGTAATAAATTTATTATATATATATATATATATATATATATATATATATATATATATATATATATATATATATATATATATATATATATGTATGTATATATATATATAATACAATCTTAGATGTGTACTTGTAACAGATTAGTTGAAATAGGATTAGAGAATATACAAAAGTGTACTGTACAAATTCCCAAGAAACTCCATAAAATGTGGAGCCAGCTTATCCTCCAAAAGTAGCCTGAAAAACGATATAATCTTAGGTGTACATGCGTTTTGTGCTTACTGTTGACTAATTAGTAAGAGCCGACAATAGGCTCAAACCCACGATATATTTTTCGTTAAGTAATGTAAAATTTCCAATCTGAATGTGTGTACAAGCAGTAACACAGTCAATTTAATGAAGCTTTTATCAATTCGATAACCAAGCAAGTTTACTATATATGAAATCATATTTCTTGGGCAAATATAAAATGGTTTATAAGCGAAGTACCGGCTCCTACCAGTGAATAGACCTAAAGTACAAAACGTGTACGTGAGATCCTGCCTAATTATGCCTATCCTTCTGGTCCTGACTAATTTATTGCTAGATACGATATATCTGATAAATTATTGCATATACACTAATACTTCGCAGCAAAGAATATTCAAATATCTATTACTAGTTTAAAACACGCGAAAGCCAGATAGCAACAAGATGAAAGCCAATTAAAAATTTTGCACTTTAATTTTTATATAAAGTGTACTCATTATAATAATCTTCTAATGATGATGTTTATAAATAATTCCTGCTTGGTTTATCTCACTGACTGTCTTTATTCAAACGCGTTTGTGTAAACAGTTAGATTCCAAACCAAATTTTTCATTTCCCCCCTCAAATTGAGCATCGTGTGTATTGCTTTCAACCTAATATTCCAAAATACCATCTCACTATACCACCTGGAGAAATGATATTGAATTAAAATGGAATAGCAATATGCAGTCCTATATATTATAACAGTATGAACTAAACGGAACATATAGCAAAAGCAATTTTTCTACTATACTTACTTAGTTCTTATTGTGAAATCATCAGTGGCTGCCAGAACTACCATCACCACGATTAAAATCTGGGAGTGTTTGGTTCACCAGCTAATGCCATACGTTGCTGAATCCATGTAATGCATGCAGTTGTATAGTTCTATATCAGTTGTGGCATTCTGTCATATTTTACTTTAAGTGAATCCGCGTGGATATTAATTGTGACCTGAAGTTCAACCAACCATCCTACATCTGTCAATTTAAGCAGAACATCGTGCCACCTAGGTAAATTACATTTAAATAAAATCCAATGGTAGGACGGGTTGCTTAACTCTCAGCCAAATGCTACAGGTTTCAAATTTCCGCTGTAACAATTCCAACTACTATTTAGATAAAGTCGGTTTAGTAGATAAAATTCGTTTAGCTTCTATCAGCAACATAAATATATATTTGAATGAATTTTGCTCCGGGTGGTTTTTCCCATTATTAATAGACCTCGTTTACCGACAGAAGAAGCTTCAAACACCTACAAAATATTGTTCTTGGTATTTATTGATCGATTGTTCTATCGACACGCCGATTTTCTTTTCCTAGTCTGTTCTCGCTCTTTCACTAACGCATAAAGTTTACGTCATCAACATCATCATCATCACTAATCCTTCACTTCTATATGACGTTGAGTAAAACAAAATAAGTAAATTGAAAAAAAGAAGATATAGTTCTAAAGAGTATATTTGCCTAGATAACATACAGAAATGAGGCAAATAAATATTTTCCCAACACAATCACGGCCAAGTCAACTTTAAGACAAGCCAGTATCGGCATTACAGCTTCCTTGCGGTTTTCACCGTATGGCGTCCTTAAAAAACAAAATCTTGCAGATAACTTTGCTCAACTATGAAAATTAATTCAGGAAGATTACTCTACTTGAAATCTGCAATAAGATTGCCACTGAACTCGAATCGATGCCATATCGCGCAAGGTTCCCAATCAAAAACCATGATACGCACGTGGACCCTATATTAACAGACGAACGGAGCTTATACTACCAAATTTAAATGTGGTTGAATACAGTTGCTTCTGCCATATCAAAATTCGTGATAGAATAATTTTACATTCTGTAATCGAACTGAAAGCATACACATAATGTAACTGAGCCAACGCAGTTAATAGATTCTTCTTTATTTTACTATCGATGAAAGCCAGTTAGCCAATCCAAAGATACGTCTACGAATACCAGCGTTGGTTTCTCGTCATAGATAACGTATATGCCATGCTTCTCAAACAACGGTGGTCGAATGCCTGTAAGCGTCTAAAATGATTAACTTTAAGGGGCCAAGTCACCCAAGCGCATAATGTAACTGAAAATACAGATGCATTGCAAGCACGACCTTTAAGGCAGAGTGAAATACACGCTTTTCTCTACAAATGGCAATGGTTAGAGAAAGCCAT
Organism: Eudiplozoon nipponicum; assembly: GCA_029291075.1. NCBI lineage: Eukaryota > Metazoa > Platyhelminthes > Monogenea > Mazocraeidea > Diplozoidae > Eudiplozoon > Eudiplozoon nipponicum. Next base: position 63,348 of record JAQBSW010001183.1, on the reverse strand, counting down.
TTTAGCCTTCGCGTTTATCATACTCACATTGCCTGAGTTATTCATAGAGCTGCCAAGATATATAAACCTATCAAACACGTCCAGATCTTCAGTAAGTAGTGGTTGATCTGGTAAAAGTATCTGACATTAAAATGACGCTAATTTCATACCGAAAGACGGAGGAACAACTGCTAATATATTCAAGGAAGGCAGCAGAATCTCGATTGTCGAATAATAATAGAATACTGTCTGCAGATCCAAAAAACTACTCTCCCGCTCAGGAAAATTTTGACACCTACCTCATGGACGTATCGAAGAGTATTATTCATAACAGCATTCATTACAAAATCAAACAAAAATGAGGAAAGTGGACAGCCTTTAGGTACACCACTGCTGGTAGTAAAGTTGTGTGTTAAATCGTTGTAGACTTTAACGCGACCAGAAATATTTGTGTAGAGAATACGTATAATATTAACAAATTTTGGGCACACATTTCTTGGCAGAGTATGGAACAAAACATTGCGATCCACCGAGTCAACTGCACCCTTGAAGTCTAGAAAGACAGCTATTGAAGGACGGTGATATAACTTTCGCTGTTCGAGAACTTACATTAACGTAAAAATGTTATTTATAATACCTCGTCCTGAGCGGAATCTGGCCTGTTCTTCTCTCGTGTGAGATTCACGTGAAGCGCTATGAGGACGTAGGATAATACAAGCAAATAACCTAGACACGACGGAAGTCAAGCTTATACCACGCTGGTTATCGCACGAATTACGATTGACTTTTTTGAAGATAGGAATGATGGTCGAATCATTCCAATCAAGTAGTACGTCTCCTCATTCTATATAGTAATAAAAGGTTTAGTCAACGCCCCGGAAATAATATCGCCCCCATCTTTAAATAATTCTGGAATCAAATCATCAGTTCCTGCGACTTTGCGACGTTTAAGAGATAGAATTACATCACATATTTCAAACTCTGATGGTTCGTCAAGATTAACAATCAACACTGTTTATACAGGCATGCCTTCGGGAATCGGAACTGGTGAACTTCGACACCTACCTCATGGTCGTATGGAAGAGTATTATTCATAACAGCATTCATTACAAAATCAAACAAAAATGAGGAAAGTAGACAGTCTTTACGTAAACCACTGCTGGTAGTAAAGTTCTGTGTTAAATCGTTGAAGGCATCAACGTGACCAAAAGCGTGTGTGCTAAGAGCGCGTATAATATTTACAAATTTATTGGGTATACTTCTTTTTGACGGAATATCGAATATAGCATTGCGAACTACTGAGTTAAACGAACCGTTGAAGAATAGAAGCACGGCTATTGTCAGACGGCGATAAGCATGTCACTTTACAAGAAATTACTTTAAGGTAAAATATTATCCATACCTAATCATCCTGACCGGAATCCGGGTTTGCCCTCACTAATATGTGACTCATGTGTAGTATTGAAACGACATAATTTATTCGAAGCAAATAACGTTGATACGACTAGAGTCAAGCTTATAACAAGATGGTTATCACACGACTTACGATTGCATACATTAGAAGATAAAAATGATATTCGACTCACACCGAGCAAGCGACACGACCTACTCGCTCATTATAACAAGAAAAAGGTTATTCAATGCTCCAGAAATAATGTTACATCCATTCTTAAACAAGTTCGGAAGCAAACCATCGGGGCATGCAGCTTTACATTGTTTAGGAATGCATTCCGAATTTCTAACTCCGATGGTTGTTCGAAACTAATGTTCTATACTGTCGGTACAGAAACACTTTCGTGGACAGGGACTGACACAGGTGCTAAAGAAATTCATCTTAGAAGTATTCACCCACCTATCAAGACCACTTATTTATTAGATGGATTTTAATACAATTTATAGCTTCGCTAACTTTTAATCCTCGAGAGCCTGTTGCACCAATTAGTTTGAACAAACATAAGCCAGGATAGCAACAATTTCGCATCTAGTTTTGATAATTTCCGCAGATTCTACTGATTCCCGAGGACTATTTCTATGAGAGCCTACAATACCACATACAGTAGTGCCTTTATTGTGCAAAGTGGAACCTATTTCCGTCCAAAGTAAATTCTAATTTTAACCGTCTAAACCAGTTAACTTTGATTAAGAGTATCTTTATATTTTTTGTCAGAAAGACGGTTGTTTAAGCTTGTTTACATATGACTGTACTGTTGTAACTCTTGTTGCTATTGCAACATTCGTCGATCTCTCTACAGATAGAGATCAAACGCACATTACATGCCACGAACAACTTAGAATATAAGGCTAAATAACAAGTTCTCCATACTTGTACAAGTTTGCTTCAAGACACCAACAGAGTTTTGCTCAATTTATTGTCTTTTGGTATGTGACCACGTGATCAAATTAACAATACCACGAAAAAGTGTGTCGAGTAGAAGAATGCTGGTCTACTTCTGCGGTTCTAACCAACCAAGTAAATTTCTTCAGTAGCCTTACGATAACAATGCGTATGCAGCTCAAAACACCTACTTTATCAACACGTTATAAATAACTATACAACCTCGCCCAGAATACAGATATAAGAAACACGACAGAAGAGTTTAGTTGTTAGTTCCGTAATAAAATGTTAATACGAAATACCGTTTATAGGAAACGGGCTCACGTTAACCTGGAGGTTAACAGACAGCTAAATAAATGCTGTGTACCATAATAATGTAAAATTCCATTTAAGACGTTGAAACTTCTATGCGGAAAGCCCACATCCATGTTTAAGTACGTATGTATGTATTTATATTTGTGGATATATATATATATATATATATGCTTGAGGAAGATTTTCGCTAAAGTTTCAACGTTTTCACAAAGGATGAAATTTAGCTAAGATGCAAATGAAATTAACATTCTAAATATCTTATTTCAATTAAATGACAGATCAATCTTTGGATTAATTAATAAGCCAAATTTGTTTATTTTTTTCAAGCAACCGCAAATGAAGAATATGACAAAAAATGAGTACTCGATTGATGTTTATCTAATATTTATTAAAAATTTTAAAAAATGTGCAAAAACAATGATTGACACATGAAATTTATGAATTACTTCGATTTACAAACTCGAAATAGTGGGTTTATTTATCAACAACAAACATCCAGCATTTCTAGCAATATGAAGGATGAAGTTGATCAAGTTTCCAAATCTCACAGCCACAGAAAATATCACGGAAAATCCTGCAAGGTAACCAGTCATATAACGTAGATAAGCAATAACTATGTTGGTGAGCGACCCTAGTGTACCTCAACAAAAAAACAAAATTTAAATAGTCAATCACAACGTTAACAAAGCAGAAATCTAAACAACATTTTAAGACACGTGCAGTATGATTTCATAGTAAAACTTAGCCGTTATCCATGCGTGACTACGAGCTCAAAATGCACTACGCTTTACCTGATATGTTCATGCCAATGCTGAATACCCTTTAGTGAATTAACGACACCACTGAACTTTTTTAATTCTTTTGTTCGTCCGGAAACCTAAAGACGAGCCGATATTCTCATTAATTTTTTCGCTAAGTGGCATCAGAATGCTGCTTTCGTATAAGCAGTAGTATATCAACATTTAAAAGATGATAGCTTAACTGCCACATACCTATGAAAAATATTATTTGTGTGTGTGTGCTATGGAGGACTAGGTCGCTCGTTCCTAGCAGACGGACATCATGGTGATTGGTTAAATATTTCTTATAAAAAGCAGCATGAAAAAGCGACATTTTATCTTCTAGAACTGTTGCACATCTGTTCAAGCGAAAAGAATACCATGGTTTTAAAATAGAAAACAAATTTCTATTCCGGGTTATTTGAAGTTGAAAATGATAGTGAACACAATTCTTTTAATCAAAATGGTGAAACCATTCATTTTAAGAATAAGTTGAAGTATGAAGATGAAATCGGGTTTTCCGGAAATAAGTGCAATTTGAATCAGAAGCAATGGTAAAAAGTGAAATAGAGACGTACAGTTATACTTTAACTGAAACTGCTACCATAATACAAATCAAATATAGAAACGTAAATCATCACAAAGCCATAGAACATTGTAGACAACATCAAACTCATTGGTAGTTTAGAAAAGTAAATTAAATTTATAAAAGATTGAAAACAATTGCATGATTCCATGCTAATAATTCATTGAGAAGCATATCATTCGACGATTTAAAAGTACGCTCATTTGAAAAGAAACACCAAAAAAATAATCGTTCATTCAGTTTCATTCATAGACGAAGAGTCGGTTCTTCCGCACAAAAGAGTCATGTAGATTCTGAAAAATTATCGAACCATTCAGAATCTTCCACTGGAACGTAAGCGGACCATCAAAACCAGCTGTCAATTCATTGGGCATATGGATGCGAGAAATATGCTCCGGTACTAAGCAGATCGCGTTGCTAGCTGCTCTACTCATAATTTCATTAGAGCTTTAATGTCAATAGAGCGGATAATTATAGGTAAAATAAAAACCGATTAGCACATTATAGATATGAATTTTACTCTATTAGATCTAATTATGGCTTGTGAAACACCATCTAGTAAGATCCCGCCGGGCAACAAAATAAATATAATAATTTTCTCCAAAGTGAAGCAATAATCACGTTGTCTTTTAGAAATACATCAGCGGAATACTAGGCAATTAATATTAAACTTGACAGATAGAGTTAAAACGTAGTTTTGCTAATACACTTCCACCACTTGATGTCTTCCTACATAGTATTACCAAATTTTGTGAAATATTAGATCATTTTTAAACCGACAAAAAATGATTACAAAATAACAAATAAAAGCATAAATCCTATTTACAACAAAGTCATATAAAAAATTTAAAATCCTCATTTGAATTTAAGGAAATTAAATATGCACATACATAAACGGAGATCTCCTACACAGTAGACTCTATGAGAGCCTAGTCAACACGGCGAAAAGAACCAGGACACTTCATTGGAACCTGCTTTTCGTAACTCTCAAGACTTAGCAAGCTAGAGTGCCGTGCGGCATGATCAAAAGGTCGATATTGCGAATTATAATTCCCGCCTACAAGTGGTAATCTATCAATTTTGTGGTTCCTGCTATTCATTCGAGTTGCTTCGAAGGCCTGAAAGACACCTAGTGGAGGAACGCCAATCGTCCTACTTATCGGGTATTTAACATTACCGTTTCTATTTGACTTTTGCACGAAGACGACGTATTAATGGAATAATAAGTTTTTCAAATAAATATTACTTTTAATAAAAAATTTGATTCAATGGATTCTTGAAAACAAATATGAAACGGTAATCAAGTAATACTTTAGAAATAAAAGCATGTAACAAATCAATTCCTTTATATGGGAAGGAATTAAATTGAACTTCTTTATTTATTGGTAAGAATATAAACAATAACACGAGCATATCCTCTGAGAAAAAGAACAATTATTCGATTATTTCAAGAGAACAAAAGACCGGCTTGTATGGAAATGCAACAAGACGAATAAGAAACACAAAAGCAAGTAGAAGAGTCATAAATGTATTAGATACATTTTAATTGATGTAGGAAAAGTATAAGTAAATTGAAACTGTAAACAGGTTTGTTTCTGTCCCAACTGGATTGTGCTCTGGAAGATTGCCATGTTTCTTTCAACACCTAGAGGCCACTTTCACTTCTTTTCTTGGTACTCAGCAAAGCCCACTTAACGAAACAGAGCCGACCATTGAAAAAGAAAGTCAAAATAACCGCCGAATGTTAGGTAAACATAAAACTGTGCTTCATAAGCGACCCAAACGGAATTCAATTTGACAAGAACAAAAATGTCTTGCGTAGAGGCTCGCACAATTTTAAATGCGACGTCCGTTTGTAATAAGTGGTTTTAAAACGATTTCGCAAATACCAGACTAATTTAAGTTGCAAATCTTTGCTATAAGCTTTATGCACTACAAGCATCTTGTACTTTCAGTATATCGGATTCAATATGTTCGTCGAGCATCAGATTCCCCAACATAAACACATTTATGGAACTTTGACAAAGAAATATTATGTGTGTGTACACTTCGACTTGGTAAGAGGCGTTGAAAACTAAATAGAAAACTTGATGCAAATTCCACGAAAAAAGAGGACTTCCTTTCAATTACACTAGCCTTTAATTCGAAATGTCCCAACAAACTACCCTGAAGAATCTCTAGCGACGTAATCATATCAGAAACATATATGCTATATCCAGAAGTAGAAAATGATTGCCAAACCATAGTTTATGTTAAAGAAGACGGATGCGTGGCGGCTTTATGTAAAATTATCAGTGCAGAATGGCTTCTTTTATAGTAATACATTATTAAAGGAAGTTAAAAGGCTAAAAATTGACACATGCATACAAAGCATCTAACAATTTTATTATATAAGGATCCTTAATTATGTGTATATATATGTATATATATATATATATATATATATATATATATATAATGCTTCAACGCAAAATATCCTATCACGTACTAATAAACATAATAATGCACCTGTAATACCGTTATTATGAAGAAAATAATTGATGAATAGATGTAATTAAATTTATAAGTTAAACAATTATCAAACGAAATATTCAGATCAAACTAAATTGCAAGGAAAAACAAGTTACATGCAAATTATTCATGGATAAAGGGAATGAACGTATTTTTATATTATGTTGTCAAAATAATGCGTGATTACTTTCAGTTAAAGTGTAGTCGATCTCATTTATATTCGGTTTGTAAGATATCTGGTAACTACTTTTGAATAAACAATAATACCTCGCAATGGCAATGCAGAGCTAAAATAACCGTAGCAAGAACATCTGATCGAGAAAAAAAAACTGTGTACATTTTCTTCAAACAGACTGTGTACTGAGCAACTAGCCTATACAGAAAAAATCATAAGATGTCATGCAACAAGAAAAAAGTTTGCATAAACAGATATTTTGAGTAATACATCGGCAAAAAAACTTAAGCATACACACATATAGCGTAATACAATTTCAAAAAACTTTCATGGATTGATCTGGAAAATCAGGTATACTCAACGAATAATTAATTTTGTTCTATAGCAAATCTAAATTGAGTTTTTATCAAGACATAAATAAAAATATTCACAAATAAATTCGAGTAGAGTTTCTTCGTTCTAAATTCTTACTGATATACATAGCAAGAACAGAATATCCGAATAAAGATGAGTTTGGGAAAATATTGAAAACAGCATTTCCTTGTTATTTTTACCGAATTCAAGTCAACTAATATAACTAGCATAGATGAAAACCAACGTTGAAATAATTTAAAAATATTTTTTTTATCAAAAGGTAATAAACCTAAATTCGGCCTGGTTCCTGAGCATACACTTTTTTATTTTTTTCTAATTAAGCCTAATAAGGAATGTTTGGCTGGAATTTATCATAGAATGATCACGTGTGTGCGTCAACAGAACAGAATACATATAACAGCAAAATTAACGTTTTTCGTTAAGAAAGTAACAAAACAATAGGGAGCACGGCCTTTTTCATTTGCTGTTCATTTATAGCACGAAGTTACAACCTTCAATTTACCGTCAATTTAATTGTTTTGCATCTATGAACTGCGACTTTAGCCAACGATCTTTTACATCGGTTAGTGATCACAATCTAACTGCAATTTAAACAGATCTTTTAAAAGGAACTTAGTCAATAAACAAAATAAATTGACTTAAAATACCACTACAACGAACTACTGAGGTGTGATAACCAATTCACCATCAGCATGCTTGTAGTCAGAATCGATTGCTACATTACTATCATGTTTAGCACTACTATTAGTAGGGAGGAGCACATTGTCAGACACGGTCGGAGCAACGTCGTTCTCTTTCTCCTTTGACGTACACACCGGTTGAGGCTCCACCACAGCATTAACAACATCGCACGGGCCTAACATGGATTCACTAGCTTGAAAAACCGTCATTTTAATGGTCTTTACGGCAGAACCAACGTCCGGAATATACACTCGGTCTTTAATTTCACTTAAACCTGATTGAAACGCAGATGAGCTGGCAGCAAACATTCCATTTCCGAACTGGGCGCAGTTCACTATATCCTCATAAGAAGAGTTAAATGTGATCAACTCGGGAATGCGTCTGTTTGAGGTAATGCGACGAATAGCCAATAATGGTAAGCGACGTACGACCACCGCAAAACTGCGTTGACTATTAGAATGACTTTGGTGACCTGTGCGATTAGCGTCATATTTCATAATGCCACTTCCATTGGCTTTGTCTGCTGCATTTGACGAACTATTTGAAAAAAGAGCGCCAAGCGAGGCTGTCATTAGGCGGCCAGCATTTGCAGCAACATTAGCAAGTCGTGATGTCTTGTGATCTTTCAAAATTATAAGACTACATCGAGCTAAAACCAAAAAGCCTGGTTCTGCTAGCTGATCATCTTTTCCGAGGTGTATACAACTGAATACGTTGGCAACCTCAGGACGTCTGTGCCAATCAAATGAGGTGTCGATTAAATCTCCAATCTAAAAATCAAGAGCAATTCTATTTAAAAATCTATACACTCGTATACATTACAGTTAATTTGTTCAAAACTTAGTCAATTTGAAAGCTAGAATTATCATCAATTAATATCACAATTTGGTTAAACATGCCTAATATAACAATTGTTACTTGTAAATTTAGAAGTTTACAAGCTCTCGATATCCGTGGCTTAGACAACTGTAACAACAATGTTTTCTCTAACTTAACAAAAACAAAACACTTGAAACAACCTTTTAAATGTGAGCATACAAAAACTCCAGAAAAAATAAATTAAAATGCACATGGCCACACAATCCTTAGCAATGAAGCAAAGTTAACGCCACCAAGCGCATGATAAACGTCTAGATGACTTCGTAGACCCTGGTGTTACCTCGGATAGACCAGGTTTAGTTGGTTATACAGCTCAGGTCTTTTACAAAGCATTCAGAGACAGACCGCACAAGATGGACATTTTTAAGCACAGATAATGGCTCTCTCGAACTCGCCCTACTTTCCGCTAAAATAATGGCATCATCAGGGTATTCCAGACAAACAAGCCAGCTAACGCCTCCGATCTCCACCCAGAAATTGTTAAAACACTCAATTACAATCTGCGACTAAATAGTCAAACAAAGTAGAACTAATGACACATACTTAATGAGATCCGAAATCAATCGCAAAATGTTCACAAATATACCTTGAAATGCAAACACAGATTTATGTTTCATCATAACAAGCGCCAAGCTATCGAACAATTTTGGCCGGAAAGGTAATGTTAAGCATAGTTTGTCATAACAGTGTTCACCAATGAGTCAAGGGCTGCTGAGTGGTCTGTAAAAGCAATGGTAGTGAGCTGCTGATACCGGTGACGCAACTCGGGAATGCAACAGATTTCATCAATATAATCCACATATCCCATTTCAGATTAAAACCTTGTTTAATTTTGTCTAATTTATTATGTTGCTTGTCAAAAATCTTCCAACGGGCCGTTGCAATGAAAACCTTTATGGAATCAAAGAGCAAACCGATATCACGATAGTTGACTGCAGTGCTGCTTTCAACTTTTTCGTTGAGCCTCACAAAAAATGGTATACTGTCACACAATTGGGACGAATTCCTCCAGCCAAATAGCGGCAAAAAGTCCATCTAGATCCTTGTAGGCTTCCATTCTTTCGAGCAATAGTTTCGCAATCAATCTCGAAACTGGATAAATAGGTCCACTCGTTGTCAACAACGATGTTTTTTATATTTAGCAAACCGAGGAGACTTGAGACGTCCATATTCTTTTGTTAAAATTCAGAACAGCTATTACGTCTGATTTTTTAATATAATTAGAAGAGGTTATAAAATTTTGACACTACCAAAAAACATTTTTTGTGCAGAGCCATACAAAAACCAAAAGTGACTAATGCTTCACTGTCATATAACCATAAGTCGTTCATGGTTATATGTAGACTGTAAAAGAACACTAGGTCGCACATTCCTAGTGCGAACGCTTTAGCAACATTAAATCAGTAATGAACCTCATCAACAGAGTGGCCGGCAACAAACTCGGTGCGAATCTTACGTAACAGTGTGAGATTTATTATTGATTTTGCATAAGTTGTCGCATGATGAATAGCTTTGGTAATAAGGGACCAAAAATGTTCAGGTTTCATCGTTAGTACCCAAACAGAGATCTCCTCAAGTGTTTCCGTCATAATGTTCCATTTTATGCCTGATATTCTATCGGGTGTAGTCGGTATTCGAGCGGAAGCATGGACACCCTCGAAAGATTGCTGCTTATTTCGTTTAAATGGACGGATATTCTAAAGAAATACTGGCGAACGCATGCAGCAAATGTTCAATCAAACGGCAATTCAACAAGAGCACCTCTACGTTCTGGAAAGAGGACAATCATTGTCTGCTTATCAGAATGTGGTCGACCTTAAAGTTTAACGTCGCTAAGTAGTGAAATCTTTGTTGATACTGTAAATTTTTAAGCACCACGACCAAATTAAGACCAAATACACGATTGGATATCATTATGCCGTTATCACAGTAATTTTAGTTCAATGATCCGTGTAAGAACATCTCTGTTTCCCGCGGCATCCTTTTCAAGCTAGCCAATTGTATCACTTGCAATCAGTGACGTATTGGAAGGCGACTGAAGGCCAGAATCCTTATTTTAGATTTATGAAGTAACGCACTTCATTTGAAAAATAGGCCACATTTGGCATGCACACGTAAAAGAATTCCACAGCCATGCGCTCTACGCGAAACTTAGCAAAGCCTAGCGAGATTTTATAGCTCTCCAATCCAAGGAGGCCTTCGCTGCAACACTGGATAGCAGAAAAGCTAGTATATTTGGCTGGACCATTGTCCAATTGAGAAGGAAGAGGAAATGCTAATTCAAGCTTCCTAAACCAAATGAGATACGTTTTGGTGTGCTCCAGACCGATTTGGTCTCTATCAAGCAAGCTCAGTGGATAAACTGATTGTGAAGTTCGCCAATATTAAAGGCCAACACGACCGCGAGACAAGAGCACTCACACCTGAAGAACCAATGGAGAGACTATACTATGGATAAAGCGACACACAAATCAAGAAATGATATTTGGATATAGAACGCGCGTGTTTGATGATTCTTCTACTTCAGTACAAACAATAAAACATCGTCAATTGTCTTCCTTCAGCTTATTCCTGAAGCTCGTTCAAGCTAAAACAGAAATTTATTAATTCTACTTAAGAAACATACAGCATAAGTTTATCATTTGTTTTACGAAACCTCTAATGGATGCTGTAGAACCAATTGTATTATCAGGCAAGCTATTTATTGCCTGGGATTTACCACTATCACAGTTTACAAACTCAAGGCTTCGAAAGCCATTTCCGGTTTCATTCATCAAGAGCATAGTTATTATTTAACAACAGAAAACGTACTTATTGACATAGTAGTTATGAAATTCAATATACCAAAATCGTGCATATTTTAGACATATAGCTGCTAAATTGTTCGCGTGTATGCACTTAGCTATGCACAAAAGTTATTAAAATAATTATAAAATACATATTAAAAGTACACTTTTCGTGTTCAAAGAAAAAATTTCTCGCATACAAGAACTTTTTCTTCCTCATTATCTCTGCAAGTATCTACGAAAGATATATATATATATAGATCTTTGCAGTTCGTAAATACAATATTTCCGATTAATTGCACAGTTGTCCACAGATTAAAAGGACGTAGACAGTCTCAATATCATTGAGTTATTAAAACATTATCATTTAATTTCTCAAGTTCTGCAAAATCGGCATGCAAAATACCTAAGTCAAGTTAACTCAAATACTCTGAAGATTAACCAGTCCGCACCTTGTCAAAATTAGGTAAAGAGTTAAAACTTTGAAAAAACGAAAACGACTGTTTGAGAAACATGATATAATTAACATAAATCACGACTATTCTCAACTTAAATACTGTTTGTTGCGAAGAGCTAATATATATGCAAGTATGTATTAGGTGTTGCGAACCTATTAACAAATTAGTTCAGTTGTGACCAGAAGGATAAACCAAAGGCAGCATGAACGGAAAGTATAATCTCATGCACATTCGTTTCGTGCTTACGGGCGACTCATCAGTAGGAGCCGGTATTACGCCCTTTAACCACTATATATTTGGTAGAAGAATGTGGAATAATAGGACGGTACAATCTCCTAGACGAATGTGTAAACCTGTAATAGTGAAGCTAACATAATCTAAAGTCAACGACGATGCGACTTCAATGCTAACTCACACTATATAATATATATACCGAGTCTGTAAAGGATACTAACACTATGGCTATTGTGTTAGTAACTGATACCTTTTTTGAAATCGATGAGTACCGGATACTAACACTATGGTTTCCGAGTCGGTACATGATACCAACCTGATGGATATAAATTTATGCTAAAGTTCACCCAAATTGAGAATTACAACAATTTCCGAACACCTGTTACTCCAGTTAAACCATACACTCTGGCCTTCATCGATATCAGTTATCACATTTCGCGGTAAGCATGACATCATTCAATCCAATATATTACAGTTAAATACTGTTTGTTGCGAAGAACTAATATATATGCAAGTATGTATTAGGTTTTGCGAACCTAGTAACAAATTAGTTCAGTTGTGACCAGAAGGATAAACCAAAGGCAGCATGAACGGAAAGTATAATCTCATGCACATTCGTTTCGTGCTTACTGGCGACTCATCAGTAGGAGCCGGTATTACGCTCTTTAACCACTATATATTTGGTCGAAGAATGTGGAATAATAGGACGGTACAATCTCCTAGACGAATATGTAAACCTGCAATATTCTCAACTTAGCATTATGAGCACAAATAAATATATCACACATAAATTATGGTCCGGTATATATATATAATATAATTGTAAAATGTATCGCAACGATGGACAAGGTCTTGTTGTTGTTTCTTGAATGTGCTCTGATGTAATTCCTGTCATGCCACTGCTTTCCATGCACTGACATACTCGTTGACGCTTGACGTGATGATGGCACTTGTTCTTGATCGTTAGCACATCCTGCTATAATTATTATCCGAATCCGGAACACAAATGCTGTCTTCAATCGATCAATGGATACTGCTTTATGCCTACCATTATAATCAATCACAAAGAATTTTGGACCATGCTCGTTCATCGGATGAGGTTCGGCATATTTTGGCTTCAGTGTAGATTGTACAGTGTCAATTCTGAAATAGGTTTGCTGACGGGTATCTAAGGCCCTCGAAACATAAACTGGCGGACGGCGTTCTCTTGTTGGTTGCGGACGCTGTAGTTGTTGTGCAAGTTCCGCCGCTGGTGTCAAATCACTAACTTCAAAACCGCACATTAGATTAGCGAAGAGTTGCCGATTGTAACCAATTGAGACTTCTGCAATTGATAACCTAATGCAAACTTTAGCCCATCGGACTGTTCGCGAGATGCACATAGCGCCGCTTTTAACTCGCGATGTACGCGCTTCACTAGACCATTGCATCCAGGATGGAACGCTGATGTTTTTGACACCTCGAATCTCAGGAGTTGTATGTTACTTTGGAAAAAAAAATTGGTACCAAAAATCTGGCCACCCAGTGTAGCAAGAACGCGTAGGTAAGTCTCAGCATATTGATCAGTTAATGGTATTACCACACACCATTTTGTATGTCGATCAAGTGCAGTCATGCAATATCGAAAGCCGCGGACTTCATGAAAATCAATAATGTCGACATAAATGAATCTGAAACGAACGTAAGCCAGCTTGAATTAGCCAAATTCTGAAAGAGTGTGACAAAAGATTTTTGAGAGCTGACACACCTGGCACGCTTCAACACATTCGGTAATATCTCGTCTAACTATCAGACTAAAATAAACTTTCTTATAAGAGTATTCTTGTATCATCCACAACCGGATAACGCAGATTATGGTATTCATCAAATACCGGCTAGCGACAGTGTGGAGGAAGCCAAATTTTACCAGCCGACTCTCCTTCAATATTATAAACAATGACTTCCGCATCACCTAGCTTAAAATTCTTAAATAGCCCTGGGTATCTTAGTCACCATTATATGAGTTATTTGTGTCAGTTGCATCGTCTGAATGTCGTGCTATTGTGAATATTTGATATTCTGATGGACTACTGAGTTTATTTCAATGCGAGATGAAAAATCGGTCACAAAATTGTCTTATCCTTTTACACGACAGATGCCAAAGTTGAACTCATTAAGACGATCTTCTGCCGAATTATTCTTTGTGGATAATTTTCGAAACCTTATTGTAAAGCCTCCATTAGCGAAACATTGTCGATCTTAGCTTCAACGGGATGAAATTAAAGATAGCGTACAAAGTGTAGGGAGGAGTCGTGCAGAGTTGGAAGTTCTCTTTCTATTGCCGAATATTACTGTTCTGCAGCTTCCAACGTTCTGAAAGAAAATGTGATGGAGTACATTTCACCCTGGACTTCTTGCTCTAGTGTAGGGCTCAGGGCTATATCGGATGCGTCGGTGGAGAGTTTAAGCAATGCATTCGGTTGAATAGAATGTAGAGTGGTATGTTGCGTAAGCAGACCTTCCATTCGTTCAAACATTAGCTGATCGAATGCGTCACAACGTAAACGCGAGTTTGAACTAGGCGATTTCAGCCTATGAAGATGTCTCATCATTCGTGCCTGTAGATATATAATCATGGAAAAAAGGACCTATAGTAATTTCACATACCAAAAAAACCGATGCAGTTCATTCGTTGTTGTCCGTGCGTGAGATTTTCTTATAGCCTCGATCTTGTTTTCTAGAGTATCTGTAACGCCATGTCTGATAAAGTACTCTAGGAAATTTACTTGTTTCTGTGCATAAACGCACTCTTCGGTGTTCAACACGAAACCAAACTGATCACTACGAGCGAGTATCTCTTTCATGTCTGTTAAATTCGGCTCAAAATTATCAGAGGCTATGATCACATCATCAACGAAATAATGAGTACGTGGAGGTTTCTTTACTACATCATTCATAAACCTCCGAAATGTGTGATGAATTACATAGGCCAAAGTGCATGCGACGATACTTAAATAACTCAAAATGGATAATGACAGCTGTCTTCGCGACGCTTTGTACGCCGAGTCACCAGTGTCGCCTCATTTGCATGCGTATCGGCGATGCCCATGGAATATAACTAGGACAAATAATACCATCATCCAGCATCCGATCAAAAATAGTTTTGGCAACCTGTAACATTTTATGGTCTAAGGGTCGAGCTCTGGCGAAGACCGGCGGGTCCTTAGTTGTTTTATGATACTGTCTAGTCAATTTAATTGTATTGATTGAATCTGATATTTTAATTTTCGTAGTCTTCCGAAAACAGTTAATGATCTTACGTCCTCGTGAAAGAACGAATATATAATATATATATATATATATATATATATATATATATATATATATATATATATATACGTGTAGTTACTTGATGAGAAAAAGAAAAGAAACAGTTCTTGTAGCTGATAAATTTTCTTTATATCTGCACATGGAAAGGTAATATATATATATATATATATATATATATATATATATATATATATATATTGGGTTTTCAATTGATTATTCTAGTGGTAACAAATCTGACTCGTTTTTACTTCTGTTTCTTGTTTTGGCTAGTTGGTAAGTGTGTATGCGTTTGTGTTTGTGTGTATGCGTGTTTGCATGTAAAGGTCATTCTCGCAGTATTGCAAAGTGATGTCTGAGATCTGGTCATTATTGTTTTGATGGCTCATGTACGAGTGCTATTTTTATCAGTGTAGTTGATCGTTTCACCTTGTTGCGCAAATTTATAATTTCCACATGGTAACAGCGCCAGTGTGGATTGCAGTGTTAAACACTCATATTGTTTGGAAACTTCTGTCACCGTATGCGCCTCTGTTATTTCCACTTCAGTTTGTTGCCAATCCGATTGTATGTTTGTTGATTCTAGTCGAGGGCCTGTTTGTTCTTGACTGGATACTAGTAGATTGTTGTTGAATTTTGTTATTCTTGGCCAGTCGATTAGAATATCATGTTGATGAAACTTTTGAATATTAAGGTCAGGTGCTTGTTGTTTTATGTTATATATATATATAACTATATATATACATATATATACCGAAATATCTAGGATATAAATCCGGCGGTGATAAATATAAATTGACTGCTTATAAATAGAATGTGAATTCCAGACAAAAATTATGTTAGTTTTTAAGAATCCTTTAAATGATTTTTTATATTGCGCAACGGTGTCAGCGATGTATTTATACCGCCAATGACTATTGCGGGACGCTTTATAGCATTTTTAGGTCTGCATAATCATGATTCCATTATACATCCAGCAGCAAAGCTCGTCTGTTTCCGCGATTAATAGGTTCTCAAAACTATTTCGATGGACAGTACAAATGTGGAATGCTTAAGAGAGACAGGACCAGTAAGAACATATCAACCACGGAAACAAACACGCTGCGCATCTGGAATTGTAACGGAATCAATCGTCCCGCAACAGTTAATGGTGGTATAAAAAATTAAGTGACAAGAAAGTGGACAATAACAGTTAAATACTGTTTGTTGCGGAGAGCTAATATATATGCAAGTATGTAATAGGTGTTGCGAACCTAGTAACAAATTAGTTCAGTTGTGACGAGAAGGATAAACCAAAGACAGCATTAAAGGAATGTATAGCCTCGTGCACATTCATTTCGTGTTTACTGGTGACTCATCAGCAGGAAAGGGTATTACGCCCTTTACCAACTATATATTTGGGTGAGGGATGTGGGAAAATAGGACGGTACAATCTCCTAGACGAATGTGTCAATCTGGAGTAATGAAGCTAACATCATATAAAGTCTTGACAATGCCACTTCAACGCTAACTCACTATATATATATATATATATATATATATATATATATATATATATATATACCGAGTCTGTAAAGGATACCAACACTGTGGCTATTGTGTCAGTACCCGATACCAACATTATAGTACCGAAAAGGTACATGGTACTAACACTATGGTTGCTGAGTTTGTACAATGTACCAACATGATAGATTTCAATGTATGCACCCAAGAATATGAGGGCGATCCCAGTTACGTCATTTGTGTATAAAACAAACAGTCTAACGCATGTAAATTTTAAATTCATATTCGGTCAATCTATTTTTACTTAGTTGAATGAACATAACAGTTATGGATATTCACACATACACACACACGTGACACGCAGCTATCTAGTGAAAGGTCAGTCTGAAATATATGGCTAGAGAAATATCGCGCGTGCTCCATTAGTTTGATTTTTAAAATATTTGATGATGGATGAACTGAAGAATGCATCCGCCAATGATGTCGAAATATCTTCAAAAAAGAAAACAACTGGAATTCAGCCTCTGTTAGGCAAGACGCAAATCTATTAATTTTAATTAATTCAGTTTCGCAAACTTTCATTCTTTTAATTAACACGTTTCTATAACTCCATATCGCGTTTTTTATAAGATTTTTAAATATAACTATAAAATATAACCATACTGGAATAAGCACATGCTGTCAGAAGTGTAGGTGTTGTGTAAAAGCCTGCTACGATAAATAAAACTTTAAAAAGAATCGACCTATTCTAATTCTAATAAATGTAAATAAAAGTTAACGTTAGGTTAATACACGAGTGATTAGCAAAGACGAGTAATGAAGATATAATGGGTACTTGACCAAGCGTCCGACGTAATCGAGGAAGTCAATGCTCTTCGTTCCGAGCACCACACAAGAAGAAGATAAATCTAAACAATGTTACATTATAATGAAAACAATACGAAGATGTTAAAAATTTCAGTGCATTCTGATATCAACCGCAATATATTTTAACGTGTTTATGAGAAATAGCCAAGTATATTCCATCGATTAGTCTAACTTGACAGCGCTGATATTTATGTGTGCAAAATGAATGAAGTAAATACATTAACGTTTTACCTCCGATGTATCGAGACCACCTGGACGAATAGGACAATCAGCAATTTCAGGGTAATTACCCGATTCGTTGGCCGAAATATCCAACCAACGATGTTGTTGGTCAGCATCTCTTGAGCGTTGTGGGTTGCTATGTCGCTTATTCTCTTGTGAGCGAGCCTCGGAAAGCATACCATTCGAAAGGCCAGAGCTACCGCCAACATCACTGACTGACAATGATGCTGGCCGATCAACGGAATTAGATACTCCAGTAGTCTCGTCTTCCTCATCGAAATCATCGTCCAAACTGAATACTGCAGTCGTGTTGCGGTAGGCTATCTTTGAGGCGAGGCCTAGTAGTGGTAAAAATATATAGTTCAGTTAGAATAGGACCATGTACACAATAAACGACTGGTAATGGCACAGTTGTCCGGAAAGAAAAAATAGAAGAGATCGATCTCGCTATAAAAATAATAATAAAAAACTTTATTTCGAATATCAGAAATGAAAATGGAAAAATTAACGAAATAGAGGTTTTAAACTCAAGCATTTACTACCAATCTCCACTACGATAAATTGTAATAGCGTAGAACACATTTCGATCATTTTCAATAAAAAACATATTCTAGTAGACTTTTACAGAGATCACAACAATTCCATATAAGTTAATCTTTAATAAACAGAGAAAAAGAGATCTACAAACAAGCATACATACACATCCGAGTGGTGAGGGGACACCACTTGTACCAAATTCCCAAGAAACTCCATAAAATTGGAGCCGGCTTATCCTCCAAAAGGAGTCAGCCGCAGTAAAGTAAAGTAAGTATATATACACATATGCATGCATACAAAAATACATATGTTTATATACATGAATACATACATGCACGCATACATACAAACACACCCATATATATATATATATATATATATATATATATATATTCTTTTGAAATGCGAGCCTTGATAAAATTCATAGTACCCTTTCCATATGCAAAAACAAAAAGAAATTTTATCAGATACAAGAAACGCTTCTTTCTCATTTTCTTCTCAAATATCTACAAATGAACATCTCTTTATATATAAATTGAAAGGCAAAACAAGATAGAAATATGTAAACATCGAGAGAGTGTGAAAAAAGAAAACCAATCATTTGCGTGCGTCACCTCTATTTCAAGCTCAATGCCTGAACATACTTCTTCTGCTTGCATAAATCCGGCTGCAATTTGTTTATCCATTGGGCTTCGTATGTGGCTAGCTCCCTTTTCTTATTTCATTTAGTAATTATTTTAAATGCTATGTCTGGAGAACATACGTGTGATGTTTTAACGATGTGTTGCGCAATTGCAGACGTGTATTCATCATTTGATTTAAAACAGGCGTTTAAGTTACAGTGTTCTCTCATTCGAGTAAAAAACCGTCTGGTCGATCGATCTACGTAAATTGATCGACGACTTGCGCATGTATATTGGTAAATAATATTTGGTGTCAATATAAACAGCTGGTTCACTTTGATTGCTGGTAGCGGGAAGTGTGGTCCCCTAAATAACACTCGTAGTTTAGCTGCATTAAATGTGCGTATTAATTTCGCTTCATCTTACTTTTGTGTTATTCGGGAAACTTCATCGCCCTTAAATGAGATGTTCAGTTAGACTTTTCTTTTCTGGTCCGTAATACGTCTGTTTCTGTTTAATTCCCCTTTTAATAATTGGTTCAATTAATAGTCTAGGATAGCCATTAGACATTAAATCGTTAATTGGTTTATTATATTCGTTTTCTCTTAAATCTTGACTAACCAACCTGTCAATTCTTGAAAAGCAGCTACGAACTGTTGATAATTTATATTGAAACAGTACAAAACTGCTGTTATGCAAATACTGTGCAGACCGGGATGGTTTATGGATAATTGTTCCATTTAATTAACCATCAGTTTCTTTCTTCAATAGTACATCTAAGAAAGGCAGACGGTCGTCTTTCTCGTGCTCTAACGTGAAACCGATATTCTCATGTGCTTTGTTGAAAATTTGAAGCAGTGTTCGTGATTGCGACCCGTTCTTAAGGACAAGGAAAATATCATCCACGTACCGCATATATTGAGCACATTTACTTGTCACTCTTTAATGATGTGTTCTCCAGATACCCTAGAAAAATCTCAGCTAAAACTGGAAATAAAAGGCTCCCCATTGCCCTAATAAGATAAGCTTGCATAAAGTGTGACCTGGTACCGGTGATGGTAATATGTCGGGTTCTACCGCTTTGACTATAATGTCAATAGTATCATCAATTGGAACATTTGTAAACAAAGACGTAACATCAAAAGGTACCATAATCTTGTTTTTAGCATTTATATAAAAGTGTAAAAGTAGCTGGTCCTCTAACATATAATTAAAATGGCACCGTTAATAAACCCAAATTCAGATTTTTAAAGCCAGAATAAATAACACCGTAAAGCAGAAAAACAACCAATTTAAGTACACATTTCTCTCTTAATGAGCTTCAATTAATAACATTTTTGTATTAATATAATCAAACGGTCATTGGTTGCAAGGGCGGTGATAAAAATTGTTAAATCAAGGTTGCGATCTTGATATAAACACCAGTCCTATTATATACATACATTTGTCACTATAAACCAAGCATTGTATAATATAGTAAAGGCAATTCAATCAGTAGATGGGTTTCGTTCTTCTTGGGAGGTCTTCAAGTACTGTCCAAAATTTGCCTTGAAAAGGGCTCTAACCTAGAGCTCTACTGGGCAATCGAAATGAGGGCATACGCAAAACGTGACCGAGACAACGAAGTTGATGGAGCCTTATTTGTTTTTCTATTGGCAGATCCAAAAATACGTCTACGGATGTCAACGTTAGTTATTCGTTGTTGGTACGCAACGATGATCGAATGCTTGTAAGCGTCTAAAATCATCAACTCTAAGAGGCCAAGTTTCACTAGCGTATAGTGAAACTGCGCGTACAGATGAATTGTAAACACAAACTTTAAGGCAGAGAGAAATACTCGTGTTTCACTATAAATGGCGAAGGTTCGATACTCTAGCTTTATCGATTCCCATTCTCACCTAGTCAGACATATTGCCAAAGTTATTGATAGAGCTTTCAATATATGCAAATCTGTCAACTATGTCTAGATCTAAATTCTGCAGTCGCACAGTTGGGGCGAGTGGTGAGTGATCCTGTAGAAGTACCTTACATTTACAGGGTGCGAATTTCATACTAACTTCATTTGACATATTGCCTCAGTTATTGATAGAGCAGCCGAGTCATGTAAACATGTCTACTATGTTCAAATTATTATTTTGGAGGGAATGGGTGTTTAGTGAAACTGTAAGTGCCTAACATTTAGGGTTGTGAATTACACACTGAAAGACGAAACGACATCTGTTGATCTATTGAAAGTGGCCTGAGCAGCATGTCGATTGTCGAATAATAGTACGATATCGTCTGCATAGTCAAGATCGACTAGTTTAGCGCCCGGGAGAGTTTTAACACGTGTATCCTGAATGCCTGCAAGAGTGTTGTTTCTAATAGCATCGATTACAAAATTAAACAAAAAGGGGAAAACTGGACAGCCTTGACGAACACCACTGCTGGTTGTAAAGTTGAGCGTTAATTCGTTGTAAACCTAGACTTTAACGTGACCAGAAGTATTTGTGTAGAGAACACGTACAATATTAACAAATTTTGTGGGCACACATTTTTTTCGACAGAATATGGAATAAAACATTCCGATGCATCAAGTCAAATGCACCCTTGAAGACTAGAATAACGGCTATTGTGGGACGGTGATATAACTGTCGCTATACGCGAACTTCTCTTAGCGCAAAAATGCCATCTATACAACTTCGTCCTGAGTGGAATCTAGCCTGTTCTTTTCTAGTGTGTGATTCACGTGAAGCCCTAAATCGACGTAAGACAATCGAAGCTGGTAAACTAGCCACTACTGGAGTCAAACTTATACCATGATGGTTATCGCACGAATTACGATTTCCTTATTTGAAGATAGGAATGATCGTCGACTCATTCTAATCAAGTGATACGATCTCATTTAAAATAGTAAGGACATGTTTATTCAACGCTTCCGAAATTAAATCAACATCATCCTTAAATAATCCCGGAGGAAAATCATCAGGGCCTGCGGCTTTGCGACATTTAAGATAGGATTGCATCCCGTACTTCTAACTCTGATGGTTCTTCGAGACTAACATTTCACACTGTTGGTACAGGCATGCTTCCGTGAATTTGGACTGACGCGGGTGCTCAAAAATTGATCTTTGAAGTGTTCAGCCCACCTATCAAGACGACTTATTTTATCTGTTATTCAATTTTTGTTACTATCATTTATCATTTCGCTAACTTTTAATTTCCTCGGAACTGTTGCGCGAATAAGTTGGAACAAACAGCGACTACTACTTGATGCGAATGCTTCTTCCATGTCTTCAGCCTTTCCGGTCTAAAAAGTTTCAAGATAGACGTTTAAACTGTGTTTAAGATGGCATCTTATATTGGGACGAGTATTATTATGAACCGAGCTAGGTGGAATTTTGCGCTTTCTTTCGAGTATATTCATAGATCTCACAAAGAGCCTATGATTATTTCTCCAGGTGCCTGCAATAACCCATACAGTAATACCTACATTTTGCATAGTGAAACTTATCTTGGACTAAAGTAAATTCGAATTTCGCCATCAAGACCAGTTAGCTTTGACTAAACAATATGTTCATATTTATGTCGGAAGGACGGTTGTTCGAGTTTTCTTGCATCTAGTTTGGATTTATACTTATTAATTTTCCCGGAAAACATTAGTGCTAATCTACAACGGATAATTGCATGGTCAGAGTGAACATAAGTGTTCCAAAAAGAACAACAGTTCTGAATGCAACCACCCCATCTATAACTAATTGCTACATGATCTATTTGAGTCTATCGTTGCCCGGAAGCTGTAGGACGCTAAATGGCACAACGTGTAACACTATGTCTGAAGTTTGTAATACTTAAATATAATCCATGTTCCGTGCAGCAATGCAAAAGCCATTCACCATTATCGTTGCGCTTCGGGCTAAAAGTGCATCTTCCACCTGAATGAAATTCTGTATTACTTAAGCGCCCAACTTGAGCATTCATGTCACCCATAGCCAAGACTATATCTGAACTTCGTGCTCCACTTAGTAAGGAGCTTATTTCGGAGTAAAAAGCGTCCTTGCTTTCGTTTGTGCTGCAATCGGTAGGAACATATTCAGGTACAACGAAAAGGCAACGTTGGTTACGTTTTTGCAGTGATTTTATAAGATTTATTTAAACGTGCCGCACAAAGTTGACTATTTAAAGAGATTCGTTCAGCTCGTGTGATAAGGATAATACCAACGCCCCATGTATCGACTTGAGAAAACTCCAAGGAATCAGATGTTCGAAGCTTATAGCGCGTAGATAAGAATGCTGCAACTATAATGCACATAGAGCCCTGTATTCTGGTTTCAGATACGCAACATACGTCGATTTCTAATTTCTCCAACGTACGTGCAAGAGCGCCTTGTTGTCAAAGATTTTTTTAATGTCCGCATATTAAATGTTAAAACCTAACCTAAGTTTAATGAATGATAGTCTAATTAAACTATTTTCGATATTTAGAACAGTGATATGATCAACACCTACCATATTCATACTATCTAAAAGAGAGTTATTGTTCGATTGAGAAGGTGAAAGGGAAGGAAAAGAGGCCTACAGTAGTCCGATTTCATTTATGCACTCTGCACGACTCAGTACATAAGGCGATCCTTTTTATAATGCGCGACGGCCAATGCAGTATGTAATCATTGTAGTGCTCATCAGCCTTGGTTGGCAGACTATCTAAGAGAAAGAAAACTCCGAATACAAACCATCCTCATTGGGAGTGGGATACATAGTGTTTTTTTACAGTCCACATATAACCAGGAGCCATACGAATTACAATGATTACATACTGCATTGGCCGTCGCGCAGTATAAAAAGGATCGCCTTATGTGCGGAGCCGTGCAGGGTGGATAACCGAAATCGGACTACTGTAGACCTCTTTTCCTTCCCTTTCCCCTTCTCAATCGAACAATACTTTTTTACTTTACTTTACTACGGCTGACTCCTTTTGGAGGATAAGCCGGCTCCACATTTCATGGAGTTTCTTGGGAATTTGGTACAAGTGGTGTCCCCTCACCACTCGAACAATAACTCTCTTTTAGATAGTATGAATATGGTACGTGTTGATCATATCACTGTTCTAAATATCGAAAATAATTTAATTAGACTATCATTCATTAAACTTAGGTTAGGCTTTAACATTTAATATGCGATTAAAGAATCTTTGACAACAAGGCGCTTTTGCACGTACGTTGGAGAAATTCGAAATCGACGTATGTTGCGTATCTGAAACCAGAATACAGGGTTCTGTGTGCATTATAGTTGCACCATTCTTATCTACGCGCTATAAGCTTCGAACATCTGATTCCACGGAGTTTTCTCAAGTCGATACATGGGGCGTTGGTATTGTCCTTATCACATGAGCTGAACGAATCTCTTTAAATAGTCAACTTTGTGCGGCACGTTTAAATAAATCTTATAAAATCACTGCAAAAACGTAACCAACGTTGCCTTTTCGTTGTACCTGAATATGTTCCTACCGATTGCAGCACAAACGAAAGCAAGGACGCTTTTTACTCCGAAATAAGCTCCTTACTAAGTGGAGCACGAAGTTCAGATATAGTCTTGGCTATGGGTGACATGAATGCTCAAGTTGGGCGCTTAAGTAATACAGAATTTCATTCAGGTGGAAGATGCACTTTTAGCTCGAAGCGCAACGATAATGGTGAGTGGCTTTTGCATAGTTGCACGGAACATGGATTATATTTAAGTATTACAAACTTCAGATATAGTGTTACACGTTGTGCCATATAGCGTCCTCCAGCTTCCGGGCAACGATAGACTCAAATAGATCATGTAGCAATTAATTATAGATTGTGTGATTACATCCATGTTTGTCGTTCTTTTTCGAGCACTTATGTTCACTCGGACCATGAACTAATACGTTGTAGGTTAACACTAATGTTTTATATAATAAAATGTTATATATATATATATATATATATATATATATATAATATATATATATATATACCAATAAGGAACGGCCGTAACATTTTAACAAAAACGTTTACGAACGGAACAAAAAGAAAATTCGGAATTCAATCAGAGCATTTCGTCCAGAAAAAATCTCAAAAGCTTACAACTGGTATCCTGATCATTAGATGACTTATCTGTTCGAAGAGAATATCGCGCGCCAGATGAACTAGGTACCGACTGGCTTTTACATGAAGCATCAAGTTTGTTTAAATTATTTGCCTCCCAGTTAGCGTTTACTGTAGGTGGGGACTTCTGCCTTCCAACTTGGGTGGAATTATTTTTGTTCTGAACAACATTTGTTCGTGGCTTAAATAGGGCGTTAGAAAATCGATTTAACAAATTGTCCATAGTCGCTTGCATTGTTGCTCCACTCTGCTGTGTCGCAGCTGAAGCATCTCTTGAGTAACACGAACCACCACTGGGTTCATTTGATGAAATACGAGCTGACGCGGGTCCTCCTTTAGTCTGCTTAGCTTGTCTTACTTTAGTAACGCCAGGTTCAACCACTGACTGTTTTATTTGACCATATTTCGAGTCAACGGCCATTGGCACCATTGTCGTTTTACTATGCTGCTCAGGACAGCACTCGAGGCACTCGCGTACGTCGTGACTAACCAGACCAACCATACAACCTTGCGGGCCCAGTGCCTCATGAAGAGCTGCATATCCTCCTTCAACTAGGCTGACGTAGGGTGTGTGCAATCGCAGGAAGTGAGCCACCACCATATTGACTAATCGATCTTCTTCGGGTCGACCGCTGCTCAAGAATGCTATGTGCTCACCAGCTGCACGTGAACCAGCCGCCAACGCACGCTGTTGAGACTGAAGCAATGCCTTTTTAAGAAGAAATAAAAGGTATACATAATGGAATTAAAAATATTTGGCACAGCAATACGAAAGCCATTAGTGACTAATGCTTCACAACAATATAACCATTAGAAGAATAAGAATGTCAAGAATAATAATTTTAGAAGACAAGTTATTAACGAGATTTATGAGGGAGAGGACCTAGTTACATAGATTACATACAGAAATGAGGAAAATTAAACGTCTATAGAACACCATTAGGGCAAACTAATATCCAAGGAAAGGCAACATCGGTAACACGACTTCCCAGCAGTTTTCACTGCATCACGTCATAAGAACAACCAAACCTCGCAGCTGATTCGACCAAATTAATAACAGAATGTTGCTAAAATGCTTCTAATAGAGATCTATAACAAGATCGCCACTTAATTCGACTCGATGCCATATAACGCAGGGTTTCGAGAGAAAAAACTATGATGCGCAAGTGGAACTCATCCTGGTAGACTAGTTGATTCTATACTATCCAATTTGGATGGATCTGACTATAATTATTGCTGTCATGTCAAACTCATCCCACCTTGTTTTTTACACCAATCCGGCGCAGGATGAAATAATAGTGTTCTACTGAGCAAATGAATTGAGTGCATACGGAAAACGTGACCGGACCAACATAGTTGATGAGGCCTTATTGTTTTCTAACGAGGAGCACTCGTTAGACGAGCTAACAATACTTCTACATCTGTTAGCATTAGTTATTTGGTATTGGCAAGCTACGCATGTTGTGCTTCTCAAACAACAATTATCGAATGCCGGAGAACGCAAACCCAGCAATCGCTATTCTCATACTCATCTCGTCAGACATATCGCCTGAGCTATTGCTAGAGCTTCCAAGATATGTAAACCTGTATACTATGTACAGATATTCACTCTGCAGTCGCAGAGTTTGACTGAGTTGTAAAGGTAACCTACATTTAGATCGGGAAAATTTCATATTGAAAGACGGAAAAGCATCTGCTAATATTTTCAGGGGTACCTGAGCAGTATCTTGATTGGTGAATAATAATACGATATCGTCTGCATAGTCAAGATCTACCGCCTGGGAAAACTCCAACACAATATTCCTGAACGTATGGAAGAATGGTGTTTATTATAGCATCTATTACGAAATTAAACAAAAATGAGACACAAATATATCATGTAGCAATTAGTTACAGATGGTGAGGTTAAATCTTGGATTGTCATTCGTTCTGGAACACTTATGTCGACCAGTACCATGTACTTACACGTTGTAGATTTGCATTAAAGTTATCCGGAAAAAAAAAAGAATATGCATTAAAATGGTGTGAGCGTCCTCAAACAACGTCCTTCAGACAAAATATGAAGATATTCTAAATTCAAAGCTCGATGGCGAAAATTCGAATTTATTTTAGTTGACGAGAAGTTTGACTATAAATGATTGAGATACTACTGTAGTTGGAATTGAAGGCCTCCGTAGAAATAATCATTAGTTCTCTGTAAAACCTATGGAGATACTACAATTACAGTGCCAAATTCCACCTGGCACCGCTAAAAGTACATGTAGGTTACCAACAACGAATAGCAAACACTGACATCTGTAGACGTATTTTTGGATCGGCCAACAAGTACTCCTCGTTAGAAAAAAACGTGAGGCACCATCAACTACGTTGGTCTGGTCACGTTTTACATATGTCCTTAATTCGATTGCCCGGTAGAGCTCTGTTCTCTCATACAGCACCAGATTGGCATAAGAATCAAGTTGGGCAGATTTTGACATGGCAAAAACAATTAAAGTCACTTACATTCAAATTGGGTAGTATAGGACAAACTCGTCTGCCAAGATGAGGTCCACGTGCGCATCATAGTTCTTGGTTAGAAATTCATCGTGATATGGCATCGAATCGAGCTCAGTGTCGATCTTTTTGCAAATTGGTAGTAAAATCATCTTCGTAAATTGCTTTACTTAGTTGGACAAAGTAAGTTTCGAGGTTAGATAGCGTATATAACAATGTCTGCATTAAAAAAACAATTAACGATACACGCGAATTTATTGTGCCACAACGTCACAGGGGTATATTTTCTAGCACGGGTGAACTTGAAACACCGCAAACTGAAAATAAAACTAACTCATTTTTATGATCGTCATTATCTTTCCAGCAATATCATCAGATACATCATTGGAGCATAACACTTCAAAGTATGCACATCTATGTATAGCAATTAAAGAAATCCTATTTATCTCATTTATAGTTGTAATACATAATTAAAATTTAGTTATCAAAATACGAGACAGTGCGTAATACAATTAAACCATCCTTGATTATGCGGGTGGTGGTAACAAATCTTTAAACCAAGTTTTCGAGTTTGAATTTAACACCAATCCCACTGTACTTAACCATTCGTCGAACAACATAGCAAAACTACCACCAGTCGCACGCACTGACGCGTTTCGACGTTCTATGATCATCATGATGCTATGTTGTTCGACGACTGGTTAAACACAATGGGATTGGCGTTTGCTTCAAGCTCGCAAACTTGATATAAATAATTGTTACCACCACCCGCGTAATCAGTGGTTTTTTAATTGTATTGCCTATATATATCTGTGGTGAAAGCTGCAAACCCTTAATGTTCGTGACTGTATAGAAATCGTGCAGCCGACATTTCCAGTCGAGTACAACCTATGCGGGACCAATAGAAGTGAGTGCCACATATCTAATTTTTCTTTCTATATTTATGCAATGCGGTTTGATCCTTGCTAGTCAGTTTCCCGTCGTACTCTGATGATGACCATGGAAGGTCGAAACGAGTCAGTGCGTTGCGGCTGGCGGTAGTTTTGTTATGTTGTTCGACGACTGGTTAAATACAATAGGATTGGTGTTTACTTCAAGCTCGCAAACTTGATTTTTTAAAAAGAGACAGTATGTTGTTATTCAAGTTGAAACAAATGGAACGTTGAGACTGTTTAAATATGCCACCATTTATGTCCGCATTTTTGAACCACCAAATTAAAATCCACCGTTTTTTAAAATAGTATCAAATTTAATAGAAAAGCGTACCTCAGCCGTAGTGCGAAACTCTGGCGGATTTAACAGCATTAACTCAGAGTCCAAATAGAAAGCTGTAGCCAAATGTCCAGCATTGTATTGAGAAGCTGGTCTACAGTCAACCAATAAGAATCGAACGCGCTCTTTAACACCAAGGCCAAAATGTCTGAGGTTAGTATCGTTTGAGGCGTCAGCTGTCAATACACTATTTTGCACTATAGAATGATTATCAATACCAGTTTCTGACAGTATTCCCTGTGCCTCTAGTAGCTCATGCACGGACACAGGCATGCAGAGACTAGCTGAAAGCCCACTGTCCGAAAGATTTCCGAATAACAAAGGCAGAAAGTAGCTGCGAAAAGATGCGGGCGATTGATCGGCGAATATCCGGGAAAGTTCAGTTAATGAAGTAAGGTCGTCTACCTCAATTGGACGAGGCAAATCTTTTAACAGTGTTAATACTTCCTCTAAGTAAAAATAAAGAAATTTAGAAAAATGCAACGATTTTTTATTACTAAAATAATTACAGAAATGATTGCGATGTTACTAAAATTAAAGACAACGATGAAGGGACATTTTAAAAATTGAACGAATCATAAATGTATCAATTGCGTCTGTTAATAAGCTTTATTAATCGAAATAAAGCTAATAATAATGATTGTCTCTTAAGTCATGTCGCCATAGTTCACGCTATTTTATAAATAACAACAAAGAAGAACAGTTGGATGTGGAAGCCCGAATCCAGCACAATTTTCGGTCCGAAGACCGTCCAGCCAGTGGTATAAGCTGTACCATTAAGATTCATCCATTAGAAAACTAATTATTATGCCTCTATAATATTGAGTTAGCCCAATACTTGTGAATTATTAGTTTAACTTGAGAAAAACTTCGTATAATGAAGCGTAATTTTACTCTAAAAACAAGTTTATAAGACAACCTTACAGACCATTACATGCTCTGTGTATATTACACGCAATGAGTTGGCTTTGAAGTCGCATTGCCGAAGACTTTAGATGAAATAAATTCCATTACGGCTGGTATACAAAATCGTATAGGAAGTAGTACTACCCAACTGCCCCACGTTTTTAGCCAAACATATATATATATATATTGTTAGCATGAACCTTGCCGGGCCATAAAGGGACAGCCATCATCCCGTTTCATGTGAAGCCTCGAGTTTGGTCTAACTGCTAAATGTGTAGTGACGGAATGAGAGCAAGCGTTCCAGACGTGAAGGGCAAGTTTCGGCTGCTGAAGGAAACTCTGGCCACTGGCATCTGGGCAGATAGTGCTCATCATCCTTTCTTGGCAGACTATCTAGGAGAAGGAAAACTCAGAATAAAAACCATCACTAGGAATGGGCGACCTAGTGTTCTTTTACAGTCCACATATAACCATGACAAGTACAACTCACAATAATTACATACTACATCGGCCGTCGCGCACTATAAAAATGGTCGCCTTATCTGCTGAGCCGTGCAGGGTGGATAAGCGAAAACAGGCTACTGCAGGCAACTCTATCTCCGATTCTGCCTCCTTTCCTTCCCCTTCCTCTTCTCAATCTAACAATAACACTCTTTTAGACACTATAAATATGGTTGGTTTAGATCATAACACTGAGCCCAATACCAGGTTGCCAAATATCAAAAATGGTTCTAGTAGACGATCATTCATTAAACCTAAGTTAGGTTTTAACGTAGGCGCATTTAATGTGCGGACATTAGAACAACGTGGACAGCAAGAATCTCTTGCTCGTACGTTGGATAAATTAGAAATCGACATATGTTGCGTATCTGAAACCAGAATACAGGATCCTACGTGTATTACAGAACTAGTTGCACCATCCCTATCTACGCGTTATTGGCTTCGAACATCTGGTTCCACAGAGTCCTCTCAAGCCGGTAAATGGGGCGTTGGTATTGCCCTTAGCGCGCGAGCTGAAGCTAGCTTAATTGAATGGATCCCTTTAAATAGTCGATTGTGTGCGGCACGTTTAAATACATCTACTAAAATCAAAGCAAAAAACCGTTATCATCGTTGCCTCTTCGTTGTATCTGCATATGCTCCTACCGATTGCAGCACAGAAGAAAGCAAGGACACTTTTTACTCCGAATTCAGCTCCTTACTAAGTAAAGCACGAAGTTCGGATATAGTCCTGGTTATGGGTGATATGAATGCTCAAGTTGGTCGCTTAAGCAACACAGAATTTCATTTAGGTGGAAGATACACTCTAAGCTCGACTCGCAATGATAATGGTGAACGGCTTTTGGATAGCTGCGCTGAACATAGACTATATTTAAGTAGTACAAATTTCAGACGTAGTGTTAGACGTTGTGCTACATGGCGTCCTCCAGCACCCGGACAACGGTGGACTCAAATAGATCATGTAGCAATTAGTTATAGATGGCGTGGTCTGCATCCAGGATTGCTCGGAGCTCTTTCTGGAACACTTATGTCGACCAGAAAGGCTGAAGAAATGGAAGTAGCTTTCGCGTCAGGTAATAGTCGCTGTTTGTTCCAACTTATCCGCGCAACAGGTCCGAGAAAGTTAAAAGTTAGCGAAACTATAAATGATAGTAACAACGAATTAATAACCGATAAAATAAGTCGTCTTGACAGGTGGGCTGAACACTTTAGAGATCAATTTTCTTGGCCACCCGCGTCAATTCCGATTCCCGAAAACATGTCTGCATTAACAGTGTGGAATGTTAGTCCGGAAGAACCATCCGAGTTAGAAGTACGCGATGCAATCCTATCTCTTAAGCGCTGCAAAGACGCAGGCCCCGATGAGTTACTTCCGGGATTGTTTAAGGATGGTGGCGACATAATTTCAGGAGCGTTGACCAAAGTTTTTCATACTATATGGAATGAGGAAACCGTACCACTTGACTGGAATGCGTCGACCATCATTCCCATCTTCAAAAAAGGCAATCGTAATTCGTGCGATAACCATCGTGGTATAAGTTTGACTCCGGTCGTATCAAGGTTATTTGCTTCGATTATCCTACATCGTCTTAATACAAGAGAAGAACAGGCCGGATTTCGCGCAGGACGAGGTTGTATAGGTAATAGTTTTACGTTAAGACAAATTCTTGAATAGAGACATTTATATCACCGTCCCACAATAGTCGTCTTTCTAGACTTCAAGGGTGCATTTGATTCGGTGGATCGCAATGTTTTATTCCATATCTTGTCTAAAAGCGGTGTGCCCACTAAATTTGTTAATATTATACGAGCTCTCTACACAAATACTTCTGGTCGCGTTAAGGTCTACAACGAATTAACGCATAACTTTACAACCAGCAGTGGTGTTCGTCAAGGTTGTCCACTTTCCCCATTTTTGTTTAATTTTGTAATCGATGCTATTATGAACAACACTCTCTCACACATTCAGGACGCTGGAGTTGAAGTTCTCCCAGGAGATAAACTAGT
The DNA here is from genome assembly GCA_029291075.1 of Eudiplozoon nipponicum. Lineage (NCBI taxonomy): Eukaryota > Metazoa > Platyhelminthes > Monogenea > Mazocraeidea > Diplozoidae > Eudiplozoon > Eudiplozoon nipponicum. The sequence goes on along the minus strand of JAQBSW010001183.1, from coordinate 30,908 downwards.
CGATCTTGACTATGCGGACGGTATCGTACTATTATTCGACAATCAGCATGCTGCCCAGACCACCTTAAATAGATTAACAGACATTGTTCCGTCTTTCGGTATGAAATTCGCACCCTCTAAATGTAAGATACTGTTATATGATCACCCACCACTCACTCCAACGTTGCGACTGCAGAATTTAGATCTAGACATAGTTGACAGATTTGCATATCTTGAAAGCTCTATCAATAACTTTGGCAATATGTCTGACTAGGTGAGAATTGGAATCGATAAAGCTAGAGTATCGAACCTTCGCCATTTATAGTGAAACACGAGTATTTCACTTTGCCTTAAAGGTCGTGTTTACAATGCATCTGTACGCGCAGTCTTACTATACGCTAGTGAAACTTTGCCTCTTAGAGTTGATGATCTGAGACGCTTACAGGCATTCGATCATCGTTGTTTGAGAAGTATAGCACATGTTGGTTACCAACAACGAATAACTAATGTTGACATCCACAGGCGTATATTTAGATCTGCCAATAAGTGCTCCTCGTTAGAAAAACAAATAAGGCTCCATCAACTTCGTTGGCTCGGTCACGTTTTGCGTATGCCCTCATTCCGATTGCCCAATAGAGCTCTGTTCTCTCATCCAGCACCAAATTGGCGTAAGAAACAAGGTAGGCAGATTTTGACATGGCATAAACAATTAAAGTCACTTACATCCTAATTGGGTAGTATAGGACCCACTCGTCTGCCGGGATGGGGTCCTCGTGTTCATCACAGTTCTTGTTTAGAAATCCTTAGCGATATGGCATCGAATCGAGCTCAGTGGCGAGCTGGTTACAGATGTCTAGTAGAATCATCTTCGTAACTTTCTTTTCTTAGTAGGGCAGAGTTAGCTGCGAGGTTTGGTTTGTTTATGACGCGATATAGTGAAAACCGCAAGGAAGCTCTATTACCGATGTTGCCTTGCCCGAATGCTAACTTGGCCATAATAGTGTTGTGAGAGGTTTAGTTTGCCTCATTTATGTGAGTTGTCCTGATAAATTTACTCATAGTAGCAGGTATTCCTTCTCTCTCTATCACCTCCCTCTCTCTCGTAAATCTCAACACAATTTGTCTAAATTCACTTATAAACTTTTTTTTCACTCCTTATGGTTATATGGCAGTGAAACATTAGTCACTGGACTTTTGTGTGGCTGGAAATGATGATGATGAGATGATATATATATATATATATATATATATATATATATATATATATATATATATATATATATAGCTGGTAAGGACGAAACATGTGTTCATTAGATCACTTCTTTTGATCATATTGGCTTTGATATAACCTTCTGGTCCTATTTAAACTAACTGGTAACTAGATATTCAATATCAAATGCAAAAAGAAGATTACATATTTGAACATCACAGTTAAACGAAATGAAGTTAACTAACACATTTGAAGCAGAAAAACTTTAATCGTTATAGAAGTTGTGGCATTTGCGTTTATTTTAAATTAAAGAACAAAAGACGTTAGATCCAACCTAAAATATTATTTATTGATATGTAGGCACAAGTTGTCCATCAGCTTACATAGGCCGATCGGCCAGACTAGAGCGAACGAAAATTGCAATTTTGACGTGTATCAAATAGAATGGCAAAATATATCGGCAATTGCAAAGTAAACTAAAGAAACCTAGCACTTAAAACTCTGAAATGCAAATTGAAAAGCAGAAATACATTAGCAATCCATGAAGCGCGATTGATTAAAAGAACTTCAATTAAATTACAGATGCCAGTGTGCTGAGTCTGAATATGACGTGATGGTAACAAATGATCAGCCGATTAACAATTCCAATACCTCCATCACTTTCATTTTCTTATTTTTATTGATGAACGTGCACACAAATACACACACATATATATATATATATATATATATATATATATATATATATATATATATATATTCATAATGAAGATACTTGAGGAGATACTAGAAAATATATCTTGCATATTACAAACTTCTTAGTATTTTCCCAATTGGTATATATATGCTAGTCTCAAAATAACTTATATTTAAAGCTTACATTTATTTATGATTATGCAGCCGCGAAGCAATAGTTTTCCCATGCTAAACTGTTGTTATTTCTAAGGAGACATTTAATATATTGATAAACTTATAATTTTCACATTGTCGAATAGATGTGAAATTCTGCTGACAGAAGTCTGAAAAGCAATTGGCTGTATGTTCAATTCATTTATGACAACAACTGCTACAAAAGGATACTTAATAAGCACAATTAATTATGCACATAGAAAATGAATAGGAAAGTAAAATATAATTAATAGTATATAGCTATAACAATAAATAAGGTATAGAAATTTTATTTGTAAAAATTGAAAACTAATAATAATCGATAAAAGAAAAGAGATTACAGCTATGAATATTATCCTAAATATTTTAATACAGATTTATTTAAGGAAGAAGCATTAGCTAAGTGTGACACGCATAGCTGCTTTTGATTACTTTCAAATGAAATTCAACTCCTATGTAAAATAGTTAGTGTTACTAGAGACGATATCAAAATCCTGTACTAACTTCTCATACCCAATCAATTATAAATTTTATCAGCAACCAAAAGGAAAATATTTGACTTCATTACTATCATCATCATCATCATCATCATCATCATCATCATCATCATCATCATCATCATCATCAATATCATAATCATCATAATCATCATCATCATCATCATCATCATCATCATCATCATCATCATCATCATCATCATCATCAAGCGCATCAACACCATCCTCATTACTATCACCATCATAATTATACTCATCACCATCGCCACCCTCGTCATTACTATCACTATCACCATCATAATCATCAACATTACCGCAGCCAACATCATCGTTAACATCAACACCATCATTATCACACTCATCACCATCCCCACAAACATCATCACAAAATTCATCAATATCAACCCAAAAATTCTCACCACCATCATCATCATCACAAATATTACCATCACCATCATCCCCATCGAAATCATCATCTTCAGCATCATGATCATCATTACCACCACCCCCATCACCATCAGCAGCAGCACCACTACCATCATTACTATCACCATTATAAACAGAAACCGCATCATTATTAATATCACCATTAACAATAACAACATCATCATTATCACCATCAGCATAATCATCATCATCATCATCAACATCATCATCATCATCACTAATATCACAATTACTATGAACATCACCATTATTTTCATCAAAATCATCATTATCACTACCTTCACCATCATAATGATCATCACCGCTATCATCATTACTATGACAATTATCATCATAATCACCATCACCATCAGCAGTATCAATATCACAATCATCATGACAATCATCACCATCACTAGCAACGCAAACATCATTACTATAACCATCATGATCATCTCCAAAACTGTCATCATCATCTTCATCAACATTACCACAACCACCATTACTATCATCATCATGAACATCATCCCCATCATCATCGCCAACACCATTAACATCACTGCCACTATCGCCCATATCACCACCACAAACACCATCCCCATAATTATCATCGCTATCATCACCATCACCATCATTATCTTAATAAACACAAATACCATATCATCATTGCTATCACCATAACCATCATGAGCAGCAACATCACCATTATCATTACTACCACCATCAGCATAATCAGCATCAACACCATCGCAACCACCATCATCATCGGTACCAATATCACCATTACTATCACCAGCATTATCAATATAATAATCATCATCAGTAGCAGCATCACCACAATCACCATCACTATCACAACCGCCATCATCAACATCATAACTATCGTATTCATCATAATCACAAGTATCCCCATCATTAGCATCAACATCATCGTCATTATAATCGCAATCATATTCATCAGCATCATAACTATCATTAAAATCACCACTTTAATCATTACTGCCACCATCACCATCATCAGCATCATGATAATTATCATCACTACTCCAATTACCTTTACGATCACCACCATCATCATCACCATCACAACCACAATTATCATCATCTCCATTATCACAATAAACATAATCAACACCATCTCAACGACTATCAGCATCAGCAGCACCATCACCAACAGAATCAATATAATAATAATAATAATAATAATAATAATAATAATAATAATAATCAGTAGCAGCGTCATTACCAAGATCACCGCCATGGCCAAAATCGTCATCATTAATATCACTATCACCAACATCGCTACCGCCATCATCACGATCATCTTTACCATCAAAACCATCATCATCATCCCTATCATCACCAACATCATCAAGACAATAATCATTACAGCGAACATCATTACTGACACTATCATCATCATCATTACTGTCACCGCCATCATCATTACTATCCCCATCACTATCACTATCATTCTCACCCTCATGACTTAAACTACCACCATCATCAGCACAATAATCATTACTATCACCAACAGCATCATTATCACAATCTTCAGAATCAGCATCACAATCATCATCAAGTTTATATTCGTCATCTCCATCATCGTCATTATCAATCTTTGGGATTACGAATGGACCTCACGATTATATTTAAAATGTTATGTTATCCGAATTCAAAAGGCACTGCCGTTGGACTGCATATAACAGACCCGTTCGCGCTAGCAGTAAAATTGGCTAAAGCATTCGAATTTGTTTCGGCACATGGTACATTTCAGCATTCAATGGTAGACCAGATATATAACCTAAATCCTCCAGCCCATGATGAGTATATCCAAAGATGGAACTAGTAATTATGAGTAAAATCTATAGAAAAAATAAATATTCTGCTACTTTGCAGATACAACTTGACAGAATAAAACATCTAACTCGAAAAAATAGACCAGTAGTAATGAGAGCAACGCTCGCATAATTTTCCAAAAGATTTCATGGCTACGCCCGGCTATTCCGCCACGCGTCAGCCTTAATAAGGAAAATAAGGGATCCTAAGCAGAACAATAGCAGAATCAAACGTATTGCCTCACTATCGCATAATGACATCCGATAGTATCAATCTTGAGCCTCCCAAATCGTGTTTTGCGTTTTACTATCACATTTTCTTACCACATCCTTCACTGTTCTATGCCTACTCTCCAAACTGACATTGTATTATTCGCAATCAAGGTCACCTCTGCGCCCGAATACAAACTTCGAATTATCTAACTCACGCTATCTGGCATTAAATTGTGGGCATAAACATTGTTCTACTGGTGTAACACTCATGACATTTAAAAAATATTGTATATCAACGGGTAAATCTACAAAGATGACTTATCGAAATGCGTTTACATCCTACCTAGTCTATCTAAGGGCCCGAGTGCTGTAAGTGTCTAGCTAGATCTGATTAATGAATCTGCCTATATTTGAATTCCGTTCTACGCTCTCCTCATCGTATAACAATTGGACGGATGGTTTTCGATAAGTACATAAGATTACACACCTTTCAATTTATTTGATATACTCCTAATGTATTCAATGGGTTTTTGTTCTCCTTCAGATTCAGTAATTTATTTCCTTGTGCAAGTTTTTGTCTTGGTAACGTAGTATTCGACTGCTAGTTCCCTTACTTTTTACTCAAGTTTGAATCCGATAATACCAATCTTTTTTTCTTTCTAACGGCATAATAAGTTCCGATTGTTATGTGTTACAATCAAAGTTTCTTATCATACCATTAATTGTGTTTTGTTTCAATTTATTGCATATCCATTTGACATCATGGACTTTAAGAATGCCTATTTTCAATCAATATGATTGCTTAGAGACGAAATTTAGCAGGATATACGAGTACGTACTTTTCCCACAAATCGCTTTTTCGAATAACCGACCATTCCGACTCAATTTTACATCAATTTCACCATCGTAAATTTCAATTCATCAATTATGTTAGTTAAATTAAGAAATCAGCCTAACCCTTCATCTCATTTATTTCAAATTCCAAAAGTGTCATAAAGGAATCTTTAAAAATTTTGGCTTGAGTAAATTTTCTAGAAGATTTGTTTCCAGATAGTGCAAGAAAATGTTTGCAACAAGGACAGACAATGGTTGTTCCATGAGGGACAACTTTAACCTGTTTAGAAAACTCCTTTATGGACGTAAATTAGGTAGAGAACGCACATACACATAGCATTTCCATACTGCTTCATAGCGTCATTTTACTTTCTTCTATTACTTACGAAACCTCAGTTAGAAAACGTTCAACGCACTCCAACGTAGCTTGTACCGCGATATTAGTATACATGGACACTCACTAGTCTCGTTCCCTACTAAATTTTATTTATTGTTACAATATATAACATTATGTATTTTATTACCTAAAAAATATGAATATTTTATAATTCTATTGCAAATAAATGTTGACACTTTATAAATTGGTGAATTCGGTGCATTCACAATTAACCTGCGTGCATTAGCTTATGTATTGATCTTCAGTAAAATCGTATAATCTGAGAGAATGGTCGTATCTCCTTGGATTAGTGAGCCATTATGTGCAGATTCGAATTAATCTGACCTAATTATATGAGTGATTAATTTCATAAATTCCCATTTCAACGTATACTTCGAGACTTCATTAATTTTGGATACCATTAATCTGGTAGTCATTTTGAACACAGCCAATTTTTGGTACTGAAATTGCTCCGGACAGATTTTCTTTTTTCTGAAGGATACGTTGCGTATCAAATTTCGTTTTTGGAAATTGCGGCAATACTGTGATAATGGATGTAATTTACAGTCTATGATCACATATAAATTAGCTGGCCGCAATCAAGAATACATTGTGATCAATGTTTTACTGAATGGTGTCATGGCTACCATTTTGTTGGAGTAATTGAGTGTTAAATATTTTTGTAATTCTTAATCTTGATGAAATTTAGCCTAACTCAAAAATCATTTTGTTGATATTCTTTACAAATTTGTACATCTAACATATACTAAGTTGGTCTCAAATAAATTTGATTTATTTAAATCTAAAAGCGGTGCTGGCTACCACTATGGGGTTGCCCAAGAATAATATTTTTAGTTTTAAGGAATTAAATCGAAACCACCAGGAAATCGTAAATATACAATACGCAATATAATTCCAAGATGCTTAAATTCACAATTTATCATCACCATCATCATGTCTAGCCATACTGAAGTCAAAAGTAACTAATGTTTCACTGCCATAAAACCAAAAGAAGTGGAAAAAATAAATATTCATAAATGAAAACAGACATTATTATTGAGATTTACGAGAGAGAAGCAGAGAGAGAAGGAATACCTAGCTACCATGAGTAAATTTATAAGGATAACTCACAGCAATGAGGCAACTAAACTTCTCCACAACACCATTATGGTCAAGTTATCTTTCAGGCAAGGCAACATCAGCAATACAGGAATGGGCGACCCAGTGTTCTTTACCAGTCCACAAATAACCATGAAACATAAAATTCACAATTGCATATGGCTAATAGGGTTAATATATCATTATCCGCAATATGGAAAGTGAATAATTGCATTTAATACATAAAATAGCATATTTGTTTCATTATAGAATAATAAGAAGCGATACAACAGTAAACAAAACGCATGCTTCGCTACTGTGCAATATTGTTATGTACGGAGTACCAAAGCACACTATGTCGCCTACTTCTAGAAACACAAAATAATAACTACCATTATCGACTTCAATGCAACTTCTATTTAATATCGAAAGTTTAGGCTAAACTCACCGCGCGAAAGATCCATTTTTGCAATTGTATCGCATTTCACAGGGCTAGGTTTTACTTCACATACGTTCTCACCATTTGTTGCAATTTCAGAGCAGCTTTCACTTTCATCCTCTTCTTGATCGCCTTTAATTAATGATTGCTTTGAATTAATTATAAATACCAATGACATAAACAAACTGAACAGTGGATCAGAAACAAGAAATATGATGTCCCACAGCTGAATAATGCAATCCCCATCAATAACACGAGAGAACAGACTGACCAGCCAATCGCTGGTGAACTGCTCCGTACTAACATTGTAAGAATCGATTAAATTGCATAACTGTGGCTCATGATATTGTAATAGAAGACGAAGAGCCGCGTATGCTTTATTAGAACTGCTCCCACTAATTGATGACGAGGATGAAAAAGTAGATGAAGGCACAAATCGATGATGGACTGAAGTGAAATAAGCGTACAAATGAAATCGATCAAGAGGAAACAGGGCACGATACAAGGTTGACAACATGGGTAGCCAACCACTATCCTCACCGAGGTAATCGAGCTGATATGTGCGAGCGAAATGCGTAAGAACCGCTTCAAAATCACTAGCTAATTTACCGACTGACGCCAGACTCAGATCACGCTGCTTTTCCGCATCTAAACTATGATCTATTTTCTTAATGTATTGAAATTCTTCTTTAGTCTCCTCAGCGTCACAATCAGCATCGTTGACACTAGACTGGTCGTTTTTATTATCTTCAACCCTTTCGGAAACAGAGTTGGCATGATCCATGTCAGGATTTTCCTCGCCTAAGGAACTATCAGCATTCGGCCTTGCTTTTTCGGCAGTAAGCCGTTCTAATAGCCGTTTAGCATATCTATAGCAATCCGTGTGTAATTTTGTTTGATTTTCTAAGTCATAAATCTCTTCAAAACTGTTCATTGTTAACGACTGACTCTCTGGTCTCAGGCATATCCGCCAAACTTCTTTTCGCAAATGGTTTGGCACTGGACGGTTCTGACATATTGCACGAATCCTTGAGAAATCAGCTTCTTCTAAAACCGAAAAAGCAAACAAATAACGTACTTCAGTTCTTAACGAAAAATATTAAAGCAAAAATAAAATCACGCAAAAATATATAATTTATGATATTACTAAGTAAATGTTAAGATTTTGTTGAAAATAAATATCAAGTAGGTCGATAAAATCTCGATTTCTTTACATTTCCAGGTACAACCGCTTGCGGGTACATCAAGTAATAAAATAAATGCTGATTTTTACTACTTTCCGATTTTAGTTTTAGTCGTTGGATCGGCAGTTCTTTTTTTTCAATTCGGAAATGTGGTTCTATCACATCTTTGTTGAAAGCCAGTAAACAAAGATGTGATAGAACAGCATTTCCAGTTGAAAAAAAAGAATTCAACCCGATCAAAGACAAAACAAAATCGGAAAGTGTGAAGAATCGGATCTTTGTGTAACTGCCCGTGTACAACTATTACCCGCGTACGCAAAACGCGGCATGGAATCAATTGAATTGTACACACCGCAACATAATTTCAAAAAAATACGTGTGAGACGGGTAGTTTCAGTTATAAATTTGAGCATAAAAAATAGTTATTAAGGCCGTATATTGGAGCATACAAGAAAAATACTTTAGAAAGCAAAATAAATATAAATAGATGTGTCTCGAATGAGGATATCACACCAGCCACACGTTGTTTTTACTGTGACGATGTCAACCCTGAAAATGGGACTGTAAATCACGTTCCGAATATTCGGGAAAAATCGGCAAATCTTTATTTACAAACATTTCCGGACAAGCAGTGTAAGGACGGCTTCAGACTCACGGAACCAATGAGAACCCATCAACCAATTAAAACACAAGCTTTCCAACTGATAATGTAAAGGAATCAAGATTTTTCGACCTATAAGTGCTATCAGTTGCCACAAAAATGTCAACTGTGGTATCAGCTCGAAAGATGAAAGCACTATGCAAACGAAAATTCTTTTAAATGAATATATCAAAATAGCAAGTATTTTCCAAATTTTTGCGATTAAATATTGCTATATCATTACACTTGCTTGAATAAAGAAATTGTTTTAGCGTAAATTTTAATTAAGTATTCACAGTTCTCATAAAGGTGAATAAAAAGAGATCTACATCTACGTGCAGTAGACTTTAAGAGCTTGGCACTGTCAAATTACGCAGAGGCTTCGATATGGACCAACAGAGATATCTGTGAGTTCACTGTGACCATAATTATGTGATTCGGCTTCGATACCATGATAGTATCGGAAGTCGCCACTCTTTCTTGTATTTCCGAACTCTCGAGCCTCCAAGCAAGAGAGTTGAATGAAATATGTATTACTTTGTCTGTGTTTCGGTTAAAAAACGTCCTCCAATTCTTGCTAGTCTGAACTCGAACACTATTCTTATATATATTATATATATATATATATTATATATATATATATATATATATATATCGATAGTATGCAATCAGCTACCATCTGCTGGTTTACAACAACAGCCAGTGCAAATGATCATCGAAAATTTCGCAATCAAGAATGAAGAAAGGTAAATAAGCTAGATAAACGGAATTTTAAACAAAAATAAAATGAAGTTTATGACTCAAACTCTATCGAAACTTTGGCTAATAGAAATAAACTTTAAGCAGGGCCAGAGCCACCAAAGGAAAAAAAGTGGTAAAGATGGATTAATAATAACAATGTGGTAATATGGGCGACACACCCCTCAAACATTTACATTAATAAATGTGACATGGCTCAGAATATTTTTCTTTGTTAAACCACGGAACAATCCAGTTTCATCGCACAAGCAATCGTTTATTTAGAAATTCTATACCAACAATCGCCAGTAAGACTAGACGAACATGAAACAAGATTATGAATTATAACCCGTAAAATTGGCAAGCAATTTATTCCATACTTTAACAGCCGACGCGCTAGACAATAGGGGTCGCTTTATCTGATAAGTCTCGTATGAATGGTAAGCGAAATCAAGCTACCGCGGATTGGACTAAATTCGAGGACCGCAGAGTTGAAGGTCCTTTAAATAAATATAGGGAAAACCAATATCATCGCGTAATCGCCGGAGCAAAAATAACGATAGCGCAAATTTAAAATCTATAATCCGAAATCAGTAAGATCCTGATAGGCGCGCCGAAACAGATCGTTAAAAGACGTACGTGCATGAGCTACAGGAATATTTAGCCGACCGGCGACGACGCGTTCTATGTACCGGAATAGACGGCATGATGAATTACGCATGGTAGAATTTCAGTAGCCCATGTTCTCTTTCCTTTGCCGCTTAGATCCTTACATATTCCATTGACTGGTAGTTGGAACACAAGGATTCTTATTTGGCGAGCTAGTTAATCTTTTATGGCTGCCGAACTGCACAAGCACGGTTTTTACATCGCTTATCTTCACGAGACAAGACTTTCTTAAAGTGCCATCATCGTCGTCATCATGCACAGCAATACAAATTCATTAGTAACTAATGCTATATTGCCATAAGAAAAAAAACAAGAAAAGAAAATAAATTAAAAGCGATAACAATGACAAAAATAATAATTTGGGCACACTAAATATTGAAGGCGAGGGATTTATGACTGGAGGATCGAATTACTGTTACCTAGGTAACACACAGAATTGGGACAAACTGAGCCTCTACACAACACCATTATGGGCAAATCATCTTTAAGACAAGGCAACATTGACAGTACCGCCTTCTTTCGGTTTAACCTGCATCACGTCATAAACAAAACTAAACCTCGCAGCTAACTCTGCTCAACTAATAAAAAAAGTGATTAAGATGATTCTTAAAGGAAGCTGCAAAAAGATGACCATTGAGTTCGACTCGATGTCATATGGTGCAGGGTTTCAAAGCATAAATTATGATGCGCATATGGATCACACCCTAACAAGCAAGCAGGTGCCATACTATCCAATGTGAATTTAGTTGACCATAGATGTTTATGTTATTTCAAAACTTACTACCTTGTTTCTTACGCCAATACCGTGCCAGATGATAGAATAATTATTTAATGAGCAATCAATTTGAAGGCACGCACAGCGTTATTTATTCGTTGATAGTAACATGAAGTACTGACTGTCCAAAGGGTAGATGCTGGTAGATTACAGAAATTTGCTTGTAAAGGACGGTTTTAGTAGCGCTGCGAATGATTTGAAAGTCTCTGCAGCGAATATTCCCGGTTCGATCCCCGACCACGGAAATTCTACCAAGTACTTAATGAGCTTCTAATAAGAACGAATCCGGTCTACTCTAGAAAGTTGCATTTGCTACCTCGTGCGCTGCTAAGATTCTGCTGACAAAATCTGTATTTTTTCTCCATAAGTACAGATATCTGCAACTCTACGACAAAAAAGCCATAAACGTACTAAGGATGAAAAATTGAAGAAAATAACTCATGATCATCATACACATAAATACAAAGTTTATTAGTAGCTAATGCTTCATTTTCCCATAACCATAAGACAAAATTTATACTAATGGCAAAAATAATAATTTTGGCATAGATATTATTACAGGATAGAGATTTATGATGGGAAGTGTCTAGTTACTATGATTATATATATATATAAAGGTAAGGCAAATTAAAACTACTCACAACACCATTAGGCCAAGCCAGCTTTAAAACAAGGCAACTTTGGCAACACTACTACCTCACTATTTTCACTGCACAGGTCATAATGTAAATTTCACAGCTAACTCTGCCTAAGAAAAGTAAGTTACGAAAATTGTTTTACTGCGACAGGATCGCCACTGAGCTCGATTCGCTGCCATTTCCTAGCAGACGAGTGGGTCCTATAATACTCAATTCTAATTTAATTAATTTCAATTGTTTCAATCGTGTCAAAATCTGTCCCACTTATCTCTTACGCCAATCTGGCGTTGGGTGAGAGAATATTACTCTACTGGGCAATTTAATTGAGTATATATGCAAAACGTGACTGAGCCAACGCAGTTGATGGCGCTTTATTTGATTCTTTAATAAAAATCACGTGTTGGCCGATCCACAAATATATCTAAGGGTGTCAGCGTTGGTTATCCGTTGTTGGTAGCCTGCATGTGCTATGCTTCTTAAACGACGGTGGTCGAATGCCTGTGAGCGTCTAAAAAGATCAATTCTAGAGGGCAGTTTCACAAGCGTGAAATAGAACCGTACGTACAGATGGATTGCAAATATGAGATTTAGTGCAGTGTGAAATACTCGAGTTTCTCATACTCACCTCTTCAGACATATTGCCTCAATTATTGATGGAGCAACAGAGATATGCAAAACTGTCAACTACATCAAGATTTTCACTATGCAGCCACACAGTTGGAGTGAAGAGTGGTTCATCCAGTATAATTATCTTACAATTAGAGGATGCGAAATTCATACCAAAAGACGAAATTACAAATGATAATCTATCCAAAGTGTACGAAGCAGAATCCGGATAATCGAGTAATTGTACGATATCGTCTGCATAGTCAAAATCGACTAATCTACCATCCGAGAAAACTTATGAAACATTGTTATTCATAATAACAACTGTTAAAAAATGGAGAAAGTGGACAGCCTTGATGAACACCACTGCTGGTAGTAAAGTTGTGTGCCAATTCATTTTAGACCTTATCGCGACCAGAAGTTTTTGTGTAGACAGCGCGTATAATATTAAAAAATTTTGTGGACACAACACTTGTCGACAGAATATCGAATAAGACATTGCGATCGACTGAGTCAAATGCATTCTTGAGGTCTAGAGGGACGGCTATTGTGTGATGACGGTATAAATGTCGCTGTTCAAGAACTTGCTTTAAGGTAAAAATGTCATCTATACAACCTCGTCCTGATCAAAATTGAGCTTGTTCTTCTCTATGATATTCACTTTACGGAAAAGTAGTTACCTCTTCTACCAAAATACGACAGTGATCTAGCAAAGTTGGTTGTCGACCTTCTTCTATCCAAAGTGGCAGTGAAAGCCTAGATTGTTCGGAGTGCAATAAAATCATTTAAGGCTCAAGCTAGGTTACTCCTAGGTTAAACAGTTCTCGAAATCGTACAAATTTACGGGCCAATTATGAGCCATTTTGCTAATAAATAGAATTACTTCTTTGAAAAGCTATTAGATATGGCCTCTAGCCTTGAGCGACCTCCATTAGCATAGTGATGGCCGGTGATTCCAACAAGAAACTAGTTCGAAACTATAAGAAAAAAGTAGCTGCAAGAAGATCAATTCTGGCTGAATATGGATAGGATACCGATATAACGCTCTCTAATCTTTATCTTAACTTTAACTATGTTGTGGTAAATTTAATTTCCCTTACCTCATGCAGCATCACAATACAAAGCGCAGCGATTTGGCCCATGCATTTAGAACGGCGATAACGTTCTGGCTAAAAGAATTAGGCCGTCTTCTGTTTAGGATATGAGCGCGTACCACGGGACTTGTACAAGACCAATTAATAAACACGACCAAAGTTTTCTGGTCGCAATAATTAGATTAAAACTACGCTTCGTGCAATAGCCTTCATTGCGTCTGAATATCCATGCACTGAAAATGGATACAATTGTGCCAAATGCCTTCAGGAAAGACCTAGGCTTCGGCTGCGCCACCTGTAGCTATAGCCGATAGCATACCGAATATCCTCTGGAGCGCCATGAAATGTAAGCTTAAGCAGACCTCGGCCTGTCTTCCTATGATAAAGCCCGTGAACATTTTTCCTATATTTAATAACACCAAATCTCTTCAAACGGGGCATCTGCTGAAAACGAGATGGAAATACCGTAGCATCGTATGACTTATAGGCGCAAATCCAATGTATTAGTGATGATCATTCGGGTAGAGGAATACGGACGCCATACATTTCTGAGGCTAAAAATGTCAAACACTTGTTAAAAGACCTAAATCCATCACATATTGCCAAGAACTAACGAAACGAATTAACTCATACAGTTTTGACTGGAGTAATTTCATGCACTCCGCCACATTCTAGTTTTCCACCGGTATCAGCGACACTCCCAGAGTTGAGACCGGTGATTATAGTCGGCTTTTTTTACGCTGAGTAAGTTAGGAATTCTGTTCTCATGGCAGAAACAGAGGACAAGATTCAGAGGGTTATTAATTGTGCTCAAGAAGTATCTCAAAGTTACGGTCTGAAATTAAACGAATTAAAAATGTTCTTTAAAACCAAAGTAGATTCAGAGACTAAGACTGGGCTAAATGGCGCCCTACTATTAATTATCAAGCATTTCATTTACCCAGGACACCCGGTGACGCAAAACAGATCATAATCCATTGAGATTCACAAACGTGTTTGCTTTGAAATAACTGTTTTTCGAAAGTTGTGTAAACCACTTCGAAATTTCGCTGGGAACCAAGTCAAAGTTTTTCAAATCAAGCATATTGTCGATCCTGATTTATGCTGCATAGTCGGAAGATGACACGCTATATTTACTAGCATTCGTCGAAGTCATCGCTTCTTCTTGTTTAAGTTATTGACAGATGCGTGCCACGAGGCATTAATGGTAAGCAAAGTTTATGAGACAACTAGTTCACACGGCCGTTATTTGACATTCCGTCCTCATCGAACTCTATTTTGAAACGTTCATTGCCTCTCCGGGACTCAGTTCCAGAAGGTCAATTTCACATCCTACTCGCTATGCCATCGAAAAAACTCCAGCGTTTGGCTGGAACAGCAGATCGAGTAGGCTAGCCATCTCTTTGTCGGACACTATAATTCGCTATAGCAGCCACTTGGTCACGGTGAACTGTACTCTCACTTAATGGAGAGACTTGATTAATTGTGCATTCTTGGCACTGGCTCCGCTGGATTCCACAGTGAGAAGATCTTGGCCTTTGTTTATAATATTGCATTTAATATAAAGTTGTCAAAAAATATAGACGCCTTACTTCGAGTAAACATGTGGCGCGATAAGACAGCCTAGAATAATCATCAACGGCGCCAGGAAAAACATATAAATGGAGCTGATTTCAATACAAATTATGATCAAAACATCACGGGCAATTGGGTAATGGAAGAAAATAGCTATGACAACAGCGTCACGTTCTCCAATTATACCATGAGTCTAAACCTGATTGTGTGGAACTACATTTTCTAGCATCAAAGGCGTAACTTACGCAAACATTGAATGTGGGCCGACGACACAATCACTAATATTGATCCCTTTCTGGTAAACAAACGATAGTTGTCTTCTGTCTGTGACTTGTGTACATCGGGTTTCACTCGTTCAATCAAGAGACCGCTACACATCAATAAAAACTCTGTCAAAAGTGACTGCCCGTATTTTTAAAGAATATTTGTACGCTAAGAAGCTGTTCAAATGTGCAGACGGCTATGCTCCCGTTAGGTCAAATAATAATTTATCTAAATTCACTTATATACTTTTTTTCACTCCGTATGGTTATATGGCAGTGAAACATTAGTCACTTGACTTTTGTGTGGCTGGAAATGATGATGAAAATGTAGCTAAAGCACGTAACGTACCAACCATTATCTAAAACGTCTTGAAAGACAAGCTCAAGAAAGGATAAAACAACTTCATACAGATAAAACCTCAATCTGTGTGCTATCTCTACTTACATCATATCTCTTAACACCTACTGTAAAACTAGAAGGCCATATCATGGATGGTAAGCTTCGAAGTATATTTGCTGCCTGCAAGAGAGCAGATGAAAATCAACATTGGCTTAATATAGATAATTAGTTGGAAGAGTCGAAGCGTAACAGACTCTATGTACTGTATGTCAAGATTCGGCGTGTTAACAGAAACTACTCTTCCAAGGGAGAACAGGTGCCTCCAGTATCTGATGTACAACTCAAATATTAGAACGCTTCATATTGCAAACGGCTATGCTAGCATTACGGTGACCTATTGGCCTTGTTTGTAAGTGATATTGAGACTTAGAATTTTAATGAACTGTCAGTTATAGTCGCCCGAGGAATAACCTCAATTGGATTTGCACAAGCTAATTACCCAAATCACAAATGAGCGTGAAGTGTCGTTGTTTGCTGTAAATTCACAATTAAACGTGACACAAGTACTCATTCCAGATATCGTTTAACAAAAGAAATGTTTGTGAATACGGGAGCGAAGCAAACAAGGTTGGTCCAGGCAAAATTTTGACCAGGAATGGGTTACATGAATCAAAATGAAGAACTTCGTTGCATACCAAAGATGCGCCACAGGTAGCAGTAACCCGTCATTATTTTTTAGACTACTCGGGTGTTGAAGATTTTAAATGTGCAAGCTGTTTTAGCAAGCTTTGCTTAATAAATGTGTTCCAGCGCAAATTCTTTCGGTAAATTACGCCCATATAAAGGATAATCGTTCTATAGCCTCAATATCAAAGGTTTTCTGAGCCTTTTAAGATTGATTTCGGTGTTAGTAAAGAATGCGGCAATGCTCCCATCTTGTTCAATTATGTTTCTGATACGGTCTTTACTGGTGCCACCACAACACTCTTCGGAATGTAGATCAGTGGTGAAAGCAGGCTTGTTGACCTCGAACATGCGGATGTTATTCGGTGCGCAGAAATGAATGACGAACTCCAGCGCGAATCTATTAACACACAAGTGTCCATCCAACAAAGTAGGAAGCAAAAAGCCCCTAAAACGATCACGACAGTCAACTTTGTTCCGACGTATAGGATCGCCCAGACCGGTGCCATACTATCCGTCGTTAACGAAAGCCTTGTGATATAATTTCGGTTTTTGACGAAATATCCACATTTACAAGCTTTGGAGGCTGCTCTTGGCAAATCTGTAATTGCCTGTATATTTTAATAAGCACCAGGTCTAATATCACCAAGTCACAATCATCATCGTTATCCCCTAAAGCGGAAATCGAACAGAATATAATAACTCACGCTTCACTGTCACATAACCACTGGACAAAAATAAATAGTAAATTAAGAAAAAATAAATGCAAAAATAGTAATATTAATAACAAATAACAATAATATGTAAAAGGAGGGTGAAATATGATAAAGGGATACTAGGTAGTGTGCAGATAATTAGATAACGCACAGAAACCAAGCAACCTAGACTTTTATTTACACCTTTAATTTTACTGAAAAGCAAGATCGGAAATATAGCAAACACGTGGGTTTTACTGTATCAGATCATAAACAAGATCTATTACAAATCAGCGACAACTTGATTACTAAGCTTGATACAAAGGATGCGTGTTTGTTGTTGGTAACCTGTTTGTGCTATGCTTCTCAAACTAGTTTTACAGGCGTATACAAAATTTAGAGCAGACTTAGATACTCGCTTTTCTCTAAATATGGCGTAGGCTGGAGAATGTTACTCCCTCCTTCGAGGTTCTTGTACCCATCTCGTAGCTCATATTGCTTGGGAAAACTTTACATCTACCTCGATATGTAAACTTGTCAACTACGTTAAATTATATCCTTGAAGCGAGTGATGGGTGATCTTTTAGAACTTACTTTAGGAGGCTGCAAATTTAACGCCAAAAGACTAAACAATGGTTGCTTATCAATTTAGAATGGCTAGGACAGAATCTCTATTATCGAATTGTAATCACAGTCGATATCAACTTTGATGTCGGCGGAGAGAACTGTGGCGCTTGTCTCCTGAACGTAGGGAAGGGTATAGTTTAAATGCATCTATCACTAAATGAAACAGAAATTCGGGAAATGGACATCCTTGAAGAACACCATTTCTACTAGTAAAGTTAATCCATAATTAATGTAAGCCTTAATGAAACAAAAAATGCGATCTGCCGAAGCAAATGCCCCTTGAAGTGACTACTGTGACTGTTCAGGTACTTTATTCAAATTAAAAATTTTTTTTATTTTTACAGGAACGTGCTGGCTGGGCTCCAGCTAGTTTTTATCGTGTATCTGAACGACGCGAAGAGTTGTGATGGCGTAAGATAATCGAAGAGAATAACCTAGATACGACTGGAGTCAAGCCTATACAACGATGGTTATCGTAAGAACTCCGATTATTCTTTTGAATATAGGGATTGTGATCGACTCGCTACAAGCAACCGGCACGGTCTTTTCATTGAGACTATTACGGCAATGATTAGTCAATTCCAAGAAAATGTTGCTACCCTCCGTAAATGACTTCGAAAGCAGATCATCAGGGCTAAACATTTTGCTGGGTTTAAGAGACAAGATTGAATTGCGTACTTACAAATCTGATGATCATTCAAGATGAGTGTTCCACATTTTTTATTCAAATATACGTTCGGGAACTGCTACAGATACGTGACCAGAAAAGTCGATCATTGCAGTGTTCAGCCTCCCTATGAAGACAGTAAATTCTATATGTTATCGGACTACTGTTGCCAATAGTTATCGCTTCACTAATGTTTCATTACCTTGGACTTCTTAAACGAACACGTTCGAACAAGCGTCGTTTGTTACTTGCTGCAAACAGTTTCCCATTTTATAATCGGTTTTGTTCCAGAAGTATCTAAGATCGACGGTCAGACCGTTTCAGTTGGCATCTTCTAACTCTAAGAGTATTATTATATGCCGAGCTTGAAAGAATTTTGCGCCTAGTTTTGATAATATTAACAGACTATTTAGAGACGCAATGACAGATTCTACGAGCGCCTATAATGCCACATACAGTGATTCCCGTTGTTTGTATAGCAGACATGATCTTCGTTCATAGTAAGTACGAATTTTTTATCATCAAAATCACATACTAGAAAAGCCTCATATTTTATTGATATAAAGCTCGATCGATTTTACTTACATCTATTTGTCTTATGTTTATTTAGCCTCCCGGAGTTTTTATGTGCGAATTTCCAGCGTATAAGTGCTTCGTCCGATTAGATATATTAATTAAAGAACAAGCGTCAGTGCTTGATGTAACCACGCCATTTATATCTAATTTCTATTCGAACTATCCAGATCCACAGTAGTCCCGGGGCAAACAGAAATAATGTAGCGCGACGCCCTATATTACGTATGAAATTTTTGCTATTCAAGCACAATATATGTTCAATGCTGTTATCGAAAGTCGTTCACCATTATCATTGCTCATGGCCGTAGAAATTTCTGGCCTGACAAATTGCGGGCACTAGCTATTCAGCTCGGTAATGATAATATGAATTCTACCTGATCTAATGGGATACCGCTATTATTCCGTTTCATGTGAAGCCTTGATTTTGGTTTAAATACGCAGTAACACTTAGTTTTAAATGTGTAGTGACGGAATGAGAGAAATCGTGCCAAATACTAAGGGCAGGTTTCGGCTGCTGAAGGAATTTTTTTCTACTGGAATCTGGACAGGTAGTGCTCATCAGCCTCGGTTGGCAGATTATAAAACAGAATTAAATCTATGAATACAAACTATCCCTGGTACAAATGGGCGCATGATAAAAAGAATCGATTATATAATGATTCGCGAACGGTGCAAAAGCAAAATCAGGCTACCGCAGACACCTTCATCTTCGATTTTGTCTCTGTTCCTTCTCTTCTCTATTCTTAATCTAATAACGCTCTTTAAGATGTTATGAATATAGTGGATGATGATCATATCATTGAGCCCAATATCATATTGCCAAATATTGAAATTAGTTCAAATAAACTAGCATTCATTAATCCAAGGTTATGTTTCAAATTCAGCACATTTCATGCGCAAACAATGAAACAAGCTGGAAAATAAGAAGCTCCAGCACATACATTGAATAAATTAGAAATCAATGTTTCTTATCTGAAACCAGAATGGAGTATCCCACAAGCATTACAGAATTAGGTGCACCAATCTTTTATACGCATTGATGACTTCGAACTATAGGTTCCACGAAGTTTTATCAATACAATATATGGAGCGTCAGCACTGCTCCTAGCCCACGAGGTGAGGCCTGTTAAACTGAGTAGAGCCCTGTAAACAGCCGACTTTGTGTCACACGATTAAATACATCTACAAGATCAACATCGAAAGCCTTAATCAAAGTTGCCTTATCATTATATAGTTGTATGCTCCCACCGGTTGCATAACAGACAATAGTAAGGACGTTCTTTACTCCGACAAACTCTTTACAAATTAGAGAGGAACTTCATGAATACTCAAGTTGGGCATTTAAGTAACGCAGAACTTCATTTAGGTGGAAGACATATTTTAAGCTTTATGCGCAGCGATAATGGTTGACAACTGTTGGATAGCTATACAGAATAAAGATTATGCTTAAGTAGCACAAACTACACACAGTGTAAGGAGCTGCACCACATTGTGTCCTCCAGCTCGCGAATAAAGGTGGGCTCAATATATATCATGTAACAATTAGTTATAGATGGCGTGGTTGCATCCAGGATGGTCGTTCGAAACAGGCCAGAGAAAATTAAGTTAGCGAAACTATAAACGGCAGCAAAAACCATCTAATAACCAATAAAATAAGTCGTTCTGATATGTTGATTAAACGCATTAAAACTCAACTTTCTTGGTCACTTGCGTCAGTCCCGATCTCTGCCAGTATGCCCATATGATCAGTGAGGAAAGTTTATATCGAATAACAATCCCAGTTAGAAATACGTAAGGCAATAATCTCTTAAAATTGCTGGCCTTAATGATTGGCTTCTGTGCTTATTAAAAGATGCCGATGTAATTTCTGGATCGCTGGCTAACGTTTTTTATACGGTACCACTTGCTTGAAATGAGTCGACCATCATTCCTATTTTCAAGAAGGGCAATAGTAATTAGTGTGATAAACATTGTGGAATAAATTTGACTCCAATCGTATCTATGTATTTTGCTTCCATTATCTTACGCTATCTTAGAGTTTCGTGTGAACCGCATACTAGAGAAAAACAAGCCGGATGTCGGTCAGAACGTGTTTGTATAGGTAATATTTTACCTTGAACAGCGACATGCAGAGCCGTCTTTCTAGACTTCACGGGTGTAAATGATCCAGTCAGAGAAGCTTGCAAGCAAGACGGAAGCGGTTAATGCTCCGATGAAGCCAAAGATTGACAGCCCATTATAAAGAGAAGGCAACGATGAATGTGCTCAAAAAATTTAGACGTCTAAAACTAAGGAAGTGTTCCGCCTACATTTTCTTGTTCTATGTGAAAGTAGATTGCAAGAATTGTGGTACCTAAGCAAATCATTACTAAATTTAAGTCAAGGAAGCTAATTATCCGTAGCTCTATTCAATATTCAGTTCAAATGTACAACTCTACCCCGGCGGTTTTTATTCTACAAATTTACCAAGGAATCTAACACATTGCGCCCTTCAAAATCGTTTAATAAAGAAATCATACGAATATAAAGTACTATCAAAGCAGTGGTGATGGAAAAGCTTCAGAATAGTTTATTGGTAACTTAAGAGCTATTCAAAAACAACCGGTAGCACGGATGACTAGTAATATATTTTCAAATGGAAGTCCAAACCACAAAATAGGTACAGTTGCATTTAATGTTAACCCAGCCTCTTCTGCCATGAGAGATCTAGCAGCAAAGCTATACAAAGAACACAAATGATTTAAATAAAATCCAGAAACAATGTAAAAAGTAAAACGGTCTTTTGGTCGAATATTTAATAAACATTTCATACTGGCACAGAATGTAAGTTAGAAGAATTGGAGGTATTAATCTAGCTCAATAACAAACTAAGAATGAGGATCATCATGCACAGCCATACAAAAGCCAATAGTAACTAATGCCTCACTGCCATAAAAACATAAGAAAAACAACAAAACAGAAAAACATATATAAATAAAGACAAAAAATAATTTAGGCACACAATTATTAGTGAGATTTATGAGAGAGAATATCTAGTAACTATGAGTATGTTTATCTAAAAAACACACAGCATTGCGATAAACTAAATATCTGCACAACATCATTATGGCCAAGTCAGCATTAAGGTAAAGCAAAATCAGCAATACAACTTCCTTTTGGTTTTCACTGTATCACGTCATGAACAACAAATGATAAGTGTATTAATTGAGAATGAAGGCCTATAATAGTCATTTCTGTAATACGAATCGAACGTGGTTTGTCGGTGACATCTATCAGCCACATTCGGGTAGTTGTTTGTTAGCAAAACTTTCATCGCGTATTCCAGATCCTCCCCAATCTTGTATTATGAGCAGAACTTGTTGATTCGGTTTGCCATGATGTTAATTAGGTTAGTTTTTTAAATGTGACCTACTACTATTTTAATGGGCTTATCGCCAGGGAAATTATATATTCTATCTATTGATATCGTCATAACATCATTTACTTCTCGGGTGAGTTCGATATCCAAAAGTGGTCCTACCCTGCCTCGTGAGTGAATTTGATGTCTGGATCGATTTTATTGGATTGTTTCATGATTTCCGCTGGGCCTGCTGTTTCTGGTATAGACAGGAGTAGATCATCGGCATACCGCTTATCGCGTTCATTAGCCAAGTATGTTCTTCAGGCTAGTTTTCTCAAGAAGGTGCATGTATAAATCTTTCAGGAGAGATTCAATGCAGTTTTGTCTAGCTACACCATTGGATTGTCGGAAATATTAACCTTCAAATGTAAGTTGCACTTATTTTGTGCATGTTAATATTGGGTTTTGAGGACATTAGTGTGCATAGGAAAATTATCACTTTTTTGTAATTAAGCCACACGAAGTGGTCGTTGTTTTATCAAGTTGACTGTTCGTAAATGAAAACGAAACGTCAAGTAAGATCATTAGGTTTTCTCTATTGCGTTTCTCCTTCAGTTCATCTGCGAGCTTGAAAGAGTCCTTGATGATGCTTGTGTTTATGATAATTCATAGTAGTTGAAGTAATTTGAAGAGATACGTAGCTGGTTTATGTTGTGGTGCGATGATCATTAACATAATATGCCTTATCGGAGGAACTCCTGAGGCTTTCGCAGTTTTATGAGTTTTGAGTTTGCGGGAATATCTAGTAGGGTGTGTTACGACTGGTTTTGGTTTTTGAATTTCTTATAAAGTCCTGACCTTCTTTGGAATTATCTAATGAAGATGTACTATTTAGTTCAGCTTTTCAAAATATCATTTTTTCTTGCTTCACTATTTGTTAAGACATGTTTTATTTTGTTGTTTTGTTTGAATTTTGTTCGATCATATACCTCATTCATGGACACACAATAAGCATCAGCTTCGAGTAAAACAATTACTGATCCTTCGTCATATGTGGCAAGTCGTATAGATTTTTCTGATTTTGAAACTATTTATGAATTGTTCTAGTGCGATAATTATCTCTGTATTCAGCCCAGGTCCAATGAATGCTTCTGGGACGATGTCGTATAAGTTGGTGCAGAGGCTTTTAGTCCAGTCTGGATTTCAATAATTCTGCTTTCGCTTAGACTCCTCATAATGAATACAGAGTTTTACTCATGAGAGTACTTTCTATCTTGACATATATCGCAAATAAGACAGTCAATTTAACGAATTTCTGTTACTCACAAATAAAGTCTGAAAACGTATTATAAAAATACGAAGCCCATTATATAAGACAACACGGCTTAAATAATCAGAAGATACACCAAAAACATGGGAAAATAGGATGGACCTATCTTCCTACATTTCTCATCTAAACACTTCAGATTATTGAAACAAAAAAAATATACAATCCTAAATCCCACACAATTAAAGCATCAACATCAACCATTCAGAGTACACAAACAAAATATACAATAAAACCGAAAAATGTAGACCATGTTTGATCGAATATCTTGACTCAAACACGTCAAATATCATTAAGCTAATCTTATATACGAAATAACCTACATAAGGAAACTATCTTTTGGGTGATCACTAAGACCTCGACATCCGCCACAGAAGCTCAATTTGTGAGCGACCAAATTAAGCATCAAATTCAACAAAAGCTCATTCTATTCGCTTTAACTCTAATATTAGATTCGGTGAAACTAACTATACTCTATTTAAATGCAACATCTCTACGTCCAAAATTAAGATCCATTCGTGCAATTACCTATAAAATAAGACCCCACATAATTTCTGTCTCAGAAACGTGGTTCAACCTTAACGTATATGAATCTGAAATAGAAATTTAAATGTACACATTAATCCGATCAGAACGGGAACACCAGCATAGAATGTAGTCTCGCAATTTATCCAC
This sequence comes from Eudiplozoon nipponicum, assembly GCA_029291075.1. Classification (NCBI taxonomy): domain Eukaryota; kingdom Metazoa; phylum Platyhelminthes; class Monogenea; order Mazocraeidea; family Diplozoidae; genus Eudiplozoon; species Eudiplozoon nipponicum. The sequence goes on along the minus strand of JAQBSW010001183.1, from coordinate 5,997 downwards.
ACAAAACCTAAAGATTCCAGCCTATAGATATTTCTAAAAAAATTCACTTTATTGGTTTGACACACCGATGGCTTGTATATATTGCGTACCTTCAATAGACGTGCTAACCGATACATTTTTCAATAAATTGGAGAACACAATAAACAATAACGTTTTCAATGATGACCTACCCAATTGCCTATACTCTACTGTCAGTATTTTCAATACATTAAGTCAACCTGAACACATTCAGAAAGTTCTTCAGCCAACTAGAAAAGAAATCTATCTTGACTTCGTATTCACTGATGAGAGTATAGCAACAGATAGTACACACTACAATTACATACTACGGTGCGATCACGATCAAATTTTTATCACATCAATAATCAATTCACCTGCAATTAGAGATTCCCTCATACAACTTAGACGTATAGCTAATCTACCTACATTCACTAGTGTTCTGGAAAATATCATTTTGAACTCATTAAACCGCTGCTTCAATTAAAAATTTCCCATCAAAATGCTTTCACTCGAAATCGTCTATGTACGACAAACAGTCAATTTAATAGATGAAATAAACATGATTCTATCCTTGAAAAACGATGCAATTGTAATATTTCCAGACTTCTACGAGATGTTTGACACAATATTTATACACGCAATCGTTAAGTCACTTACGAACCTTAACTTATGAACAAACACACTGAAATTTATCTTTAAATATGTCACAAAGAAAATCCGACTTCACACTAGACGGATTGCTCTCTCCTACTGCCTATCAATGTTGGAATTAAACCGGGTTCAAAATTAGAATATCTTTTCATTAATATTGGATTCCATTCAATAAATAATACAAGTAAACATGGTAAAATTAACAAGTATGAGGATGATATCATACTAGTTCATCCGATCAGTCAAAGAAATATGGCTCATTCATTGCTAAAAATGCCAGAAGACTTCAGAGCATACATTGTGTAATCGAAAACTTGTCACTTCAAATCAATCTTCATAAATGTGATATTCAATGACACATTCTATACCTCAGGGAAATCATTCCTCAAAGTAGCATAATAAAACATTTATGAGTAACTCTTACAAATAAAGTGTCTAAACAGCATATTCATGTTATTGCATTTAAAGCCGAGTGTCCAAAAGATTTGATACTAAACCAAGCAAAGACAAAAGAGCTTAGGCTTATTCATTTTAAGACATATATGATCTATTATCGAATATATATATCTATTATTTGGAACCCGAAAAGCATTGCTCTATCTGACAAACTAGGAGAACACTAACCATACTTCCTAAGGCGTGTTTTCTAATTTGTGCTACTCATAAAGTCTTTTTCTGAATAGCCTTTAGCAACTATGGCCGAGAAGAAGGTCGAATATATTAAACTACTTGACGTTCATACATTTAAGACTCATTCAAATTGCAACTCCAGAGAAATTAGAATAGGTGATTCAAAAATTTGCCTCTCTCGATTTCACAACCTATTTCAGAAAATGTTTCCATTTGCAAAATTAATCACATTACACAATCAAATATCTAGCGGAAGGCACAACCGACGTCCAGATAGCTTTACACGTTTTGTATACCACAACTTAATAGTTCAGAAATATCACATTAATGAGATTATTAAGAACCACTTTTTGAAATCAGAAGTGCTAATAGTGAAACCCAACGATTTATATTAAATAATATAATGTATAATATACTTGCACCATTATTTACTCTGAGATTTAGTGGACATTCGGAATCATCATCAATAAAAGAATCATGGGCCATATAATCATATTCGACAACCGAGCTTCTGAATTTGCTATTACGAATTGAGAGCTCACCAAAGCTAAAACAAAATGATATTTTCCATATTTTCCTCAAACACACTAAAGCAATCTCTACAAATGAAGATAAATGCCTAAACCGTCATTATGAATCGGAATACAGGTTCCATAGTCTAGTCAAAAGATTAATGTGCGTATACTTAGTCAAATTTCCTTAAGGCGACAAACTGGTTGAGACAACAATCATAGAGAAACCATAATGCCAACTAAGCATATAGCCAATAGTCTTCTTGTTAAAATGAACACTGTTGTTTAATTTTTACCGCTCAAACATTGTATGCTCCATCGAAGATTTCTTTTGTTATCCAAAATGTGCAATAACACAGCACTCGATCAAGCAAAGCATGACTACGCTTTCAACTTCTAATTCAGTGTTAAACTTGTGCCTAATATGCTCTCGGAGCAGGAGATAATATAGAATAGAAAGGAATATCTTTATTTTGATTCAAACAGCACATGTTCCATCAAACAGATAATAATATTAGAAAATATGCAATATATAAAATGTAACACATCACACAAAAAGGTCCATTAAATCTCATATAAATAAGTAAATCTGAACATCCAGCAGTAATATCACTGTATACGCAATATCAATTTTCATACAATTATTATGATAAGGGCAATAAACGGTCATTTCAATTAATCGCTTTTATAAAATAATTCATGATATAAAAAATAATAATAGATTTGTCATCGCACTCATAAACGTTAAAAGTAATTGAAGTAGGTTATCAATCGATATACTACGGTGATCTTTTTGTTTTTTTGGTTTTACTTTTAACATTAATTTTATAAATGCATCACTGGCAATAGGTCATGTTTCCTGGTTATCCAAAATATCAGTTAGAACCATAATATTGCCTTAATTATGTGGATTACATAAATTACCAAATAATTCATCCAATTCACAAATAAATTCACACTCAGTTTTATCCACCGGTAATGAGCTTTCATTTCTCCTTATATTTGCAGTAATCCTTTAGGAGATTCTAACCTAGTCTAGGATTGCTCTTTAGTTTACCCGGTATGATTCGTTCTTATCTTTGATAGATTATTATTAATACAATCAAATAAGGCCTATATTGTAAAAAATACGCCTATTCAAATATTTACATTACATAAATGGTTGAATATAATATCAAAGATGGACATGGTGGTCCACAATACAAAATAAGGAAATCATGAAACTATAATATAAATTTCATAATTGAGTTAGAAAATAAATTAGGGGGAAAGTCAATTTACAAATAGAAAAAACTTGCCTAAGAGAGCAATTTCAAGTTCAACTTTCCAAGAATCACTGCTTTCGCTATTGAGTGAAGTAAGCGACATTTCAAGAAAGGCACATCGAAGACTTCAGAATTTCCGAATTATAAAATGACAAATGTAACACTAAATTATCCTAAAAAATGTAAAATAACAAATAAATTTGGACGGTTCCTCACATACAGACGTACATTTTGTCTAAAAAATTCGATACTAAGTAAATTAATACTGAAAAAAAGAAAAAATTGAAATAAATGTACAAACACATAAGTTGTATTAATTGTATATATATATTGGAAAATAAACTATTTGGTCCATATATGTTTTAATTTTATCCGCATGTACATTATAACAGAAACACAAAATTGATAAAACTCACGATGCTAGTAATAACACATTCAGCTACGATGGCGTCGAAGGTATTATAGTAGTTGGGCCTCAAAAAGACCGTTATTATGTAAATATCAGGAATTTAAATAGCGTGAAAATCAGCTCCGCGTTACAACCAAACGAAGTTCAATTTTGGCAAATATAGTTTTCTTTAAATTCAAATAGTCCAATTCTGGTTTCACACAATATTTCTCTTAACTTGCCACAGGCGCAGTACTTCAACCGTCCATGCATGGCATACACCGACCTATCGCGTTCTACTTGCAAAAACTACAGCCGCGCGAGACCCGATATGATACATTAGGGAAAGATTTACTCGCAGTCTACCGGTCGATCCTACATTTCCACACCTATCTGGATGGCCGAAATTTCAAGATCTACACCGACCACCTTCCTCTACTTCCGATGCTCAGAGGAAAGAAAGAGTATTTATATTCATGACGTGTCAACTCACAATTTACACGAATACACGAGTATGAATATGAAGTCACTCATGTCAAAGGATCAATTTTTCCTAGACATGTAGAACTCTAACTTCTATCACAATGTAAACGCCCCGGCTTCAAGTAAATGCCGTACGACGTTACAAACTCGGTTAAGGTGCTCTGAATAGGGATTAGTTACTGATATGGGGGCCCTTAAGAGGGCCTTGGCAGCGTTCGCGTAAGTTATATATATGTAAGTTGATGTTCTGTTCCTTGGGTGGACTCTGGTTGTGGTTCCTGCTGTTGTTATCATGTGGCTGGTTGAGGCTCTGCATAAATTGGTTCGTCTTGCTGGCTGAAGTGCAACACGGTGAGTCACGAATGTTGCCAATTGTTGGTTAAACAAATCAATATCCAGCGTAGGTATTGACAGCCGACAGCACACACATGTGTAACACGAGGCAGAAAGCAGATATGACCAACTGACTTGCATGGTAAATTACCGTGCTTAAATAGCATGCAATATGTGTACTTGCATACTATTGGTTAAACGTGGTTAAACGTGGTTAAACAGCAATTTTGCTTTTTTCTCATTGGTGCAACGTAAATAAATTTGAATTTAATTTACGCAATATGTCGGCGATTGATTTGTGTCGTTACAACACTTTCCTCTCTGAAAAAAAAGAAAAAAAATATTCCTCTCTGCGAGGCTAGATAAGAAATGTATGACAGAGTTCGAACCAAGTTAAGCAAAAATATGATGAACCATAAGTGCTGGGCTTAAATATACTTGTTGGTTGCTTCAACAATGATATGATGCCAGGTAACCACTAGGAATTGCTACACAAATTGTTAGCTCTAGTGGACGGTCATAGCACGTGAGGCAAAATAGAGCAGTGTAAGTTTTGGGAGCCGCAGCGTGAAGATTTCGAGGTAAATCGCCTCTGAATTTACCAGGTTTAAGTTAAAACCTAAGCAGGTTGGATCGTTGTCAATGTGTTTGTATACGACCAAAGGAGCTAGAGTGCTCGACGTTGTGGTCGTGACATTTGTAGAGTGGTCTTTGTGAAATAGATAAAGTTGAGATATGCATTGAAAGTAGCCTGTACCATGATATGAAGCTGATCACTACTTAGTGTTGCTACACGAAAGCGTTAGCTCTAAGTATCTGGTCATACCAAAATAGGCAGTGTAATGTCATGTGTGAGAAATACATTATAATGTAAAAATATATACATTAAAATCAAAGGTAACTGCATAAAACTATGTACACGAAAATTGCCTCAGAGATGGCATAATACCAAACAACTGTTCAAAAATGCTACACAATTGTCAGCTAAGAACAGCTGGTTATGCCACGTGAGACAAATACAAAAATTAACGTAAGGTTAAAAATTTTATAGTTAATGTTAATGTTTAAAAAAAATTAATTACGCGTTATACAAAGCAGGTTGAGATTGTGGGCAGACGGAGCCTGAGACGTGTGTAGAAGGTTGAACACTCTCAGGATCAGGTGGTTCGATAAACGGTTTCAACCTGTCTATGCTTACTGATGTCGGTGTAGCGCCTTGCATAATGATGAAGTATTTTGGCTGTCTGAGTAAAATCGGGTAAGGACCGCGATACTTGGGTTGTAGTGGTGCAACAGCAGTATTGTTGCGAACGAGTACTCTCTTGCAGCTGTGGAGCTGTGGGTGAACGTAGACTGGACGAGGCGTGTGTCTCGGCTGCTGTTCGGACATGTTACCGAAATGAAGTCGAAGGCGGGTAGCTTCGTTTTGTGGGTCATCTTGTGCCGGTAGTAGACGTGGGAGCTGACTAGGCAGGCGTAGATCCATGCCATACAAGAGTTGTGACGCAGAAGTGTTAATGGATTTACGAGTACGGGAACGCATGGCAAGCAGAACTAAAGGTAGTGCATCGACCCAGTTGCCATTAATGGACGAGGACGCTAAAGCAGCTTTGAGTTCCCCATGCATTCTCTCTACCATACCATTAGCTTGGGGATGGTAGGCAGTCGTCTGGCGTAAGATGCATCCCAGGTAACGCAAGTTGGTTTTGAAACGATCAGATGAGAAGCAAGTGCC